>JAUZSU010149557.1:0-14738 GCA_034780255.1 Parotocinclus maculicauda
ATGTGTGTGTGAGTGTGTGCCCTACGATGGATTGGCGCCCCATCTGGGGTTGTTCCTGCCCTTGCGCCCAGAGTTGCAGGGTGGGCACCGGCTGGCCCGCGACCCCAAGTGGAATAAGCGGAAAAAGATAATGAATGAATTAAGTGATTTGGTGTTTTACTGAAAACCTGTGAGGATTGTGCGCCACTGCGCCCTCTGGTGTTCAATAAAATGCAAATGCTTTATATAGTGTAATAAACAAGAATGCATAGTGCAACTCGGCGATCCATTGTTCAACTTGCCTATGCATTAGTCCCATTTTCCCATCCTAATTCATTGTGTCATTACACCCCTAGTTGGCAGACTAAGGGATAAAAAGGTTTTTGACCTTTAGACAAATCATCTACAGTACGCTTCAATTCACTGCACTATTGAATTCAATTGGACGCTGAAAGAAATCTTTCATTACAGAGGGGAAAAAAAAAAACTATATGAAAGGCCAAATACACCCAAAGATACCAGTCCTTTATTATAAACAGAAACTGGACATCAAAACTCAAGCTACAGTCATACCCACCCCCTGAACATGTCAGCTTGCTCCGGATATTCCGGTTTCCACATACTTGCCAAAAATATGCAAGTAGTGTGTGGGGGGTTTTCACTATATACTTAGCTCCTATAAAAATCCCCAGTGAGTGGGAATTTAAATTATCCATAGGTGAACACTAGTTTCCCTGTCACTAGAATTTCACCAGGATAAAGCAGCAACTGGACGATCTAACTGATGTTTGTATGTGTTTTGATAGTCATTTTAAAATACACTCATTTAGACCAGGGCTGTGTTTAAATTAAAAAAAAAAGATAAACGATGAGTCAACTTTCAAATCAAAATACATTTTTTAAAGGAAGACAAAGCATTTTAAATGCGATGTAATTTCCACCCCTGTAGATGTCACCAGGTGGTGTTTTATTTGTCCGCTGAATTATTTTTATTCTGTACAAAGACTAATTGTACATCATAACAACTAGCTATTTTGATATCTTCAGTGAACTATGGGGAATTTTGTAATACTTTGCAATAGGCATCCTATCACAATGCATGTTGATATAATCATATTGTGACCCAGGTTTCCTGGTGCATATCGTATCCCTAAGTCCTTTCCAGTACCCACCCCTACTGGAGGAAGCAGAATATCATTATGAAATGACATGACCGACTGAACACTGATTTCCGGTTTACTTCGGTCAACTGAGGTCTTTAAAGTGTCTCAGTGTAAAGGTGTGATCACTCGGCATGTAAGACTTACAGACCTAGAAACTTTAAAGTATAAAGTTACTCCTTAGACAAATGTGCTACTAAGGAAGTGCATACCAGCACTGATAGCGATGGCACGAGCCTCCACCTTGTCACCCATCTTCTGGACGACCTCGGGAGTCGGACCAACAAAGCGAACACCAGCATCAGCACATGCCTGGGCAAAGTCTGCCCTCTCAGAGAGAAAGCCATAACCTGGATGAATGGCATCTACATCATTCTCCTGAAAGACAGGAAAGAAAACTCAGCATTAGATCATACTAAAGCTAAACATAAAGTATATAATGTTAAATATAGAGAGTCTTTTTACATATGAAAGGAGTTTATATACATATATGCATTTTATATGTAAAAAGCCACTCTTGCATATAAACATAATAAACTTAACTAGACTACTCCATAATCACATTAAATGCCAGTACAGAAATACATCATGCCCTGTTAAATAGGTTACCTTTTAATCTTACAACTGTTAAAGTGCAGTCATATTTTATTGTGAGAATCCATGGCTTTTTACCTGATTTAGGGATTAAAGGATCTTAACTGGCCACTTTTTAGCAACTTAAAAAATACTGGGAATGTTGGGTGATATTAGGTATACGTGTACAGCAATCATTGATCCTCAGTACCCATAGAATTGAGAATGATGCCCAAAAAACAAAACAAAAGAAATGCAGATTTAACACATACATGGTCCATTCCCAAATTTTCTAAATACATCTCGGGAATCCAACCTGGATTTTAACATTACCATTTCATTTGTTGTTTTAGAACTTTTATAATGACCTTATAACATACACTGGTCTACAAAATTTAAACATTTTCTGGTTCTGAGTTAAATGTTTTCATTTAATGATTTTGATGTGCTGAATTCATATATAAAAACAGAAACTAATTTGGCCCCATTGTCCATGCAATCAAAGAGTTTGGGTTACATTATTATAACAATTATTAGCTCTGAAAATATAAAAATGCATCGATCACCAAATGATTCAGAGCAAACTCCGTGTATTTAAATGTACTTTAAAAGATCCATTGAAATGCTGATTTTTACAGGCCTTAGTGGCCCCCTAATACCATAAAGTCTCTTTACTGAAATTCAACCTTGGTGCAGAAATATAACCACTTTGAACCAGTCCAACAATGAGCTTTTATTAGAACGTGCCATTTCTGTGTAAGGAGGAGAGAGGCAGGGCAAGGTGGAGGGTGGGGGAGTGGCCTTAACGTGCACTAAAGGTTATAGTGGTTGTATCGCGATAGCTAATAGACACTCAGTTGTATAAGCGCTTCAGTTTGACCAAGAATCCCAGTTGAAATTCAACCTTGTTTGCACAATAAGTTGTATTACGTTTGACTTTGTCAGATTTCAAATTTAGCACTTGTTATTCATGTTGCTCATAAAATCAGTGGCCCAAAATGGAGGCTCTTCAACTAAAGAGTGGGTGGGACTTGACCCATGGTAGGTGGTGCCCCTTAATGGAACGCAACAATAAGGGAGAATTGGAAACAAAGTTTTTTTGAGCTTGGATGTTTTAAAAAGGAGCAGTAGAGACCCAAATGGAACTACATAAGCAGGAAAAGTGAGGTTTACCTGCCATGTCCCCTTTAATAAATCAATTAACATGCCCAAGTACAAAAAATACCAATAGATAAGTCACTGGAATGGAGAAAATATATACTCAGTAACTGGCTTCTCTGCTCCTTTTTAAGTGTCTCTTGTAATCAAGCATGGGTTATATGTGGTAAGTGTCCAGTGGTATTTAAGGGTTCAATTTACCCAGATATCTTTTTTTCCATAGTTACAATTTCCTGGGTGAATTTGTTCACCATGTTTGTCAGTTTGGCGAAATAATGTTTAGATGACAATGCAAGAAATTAAGAGCATGTTACAGCACAGTTCTTTATACGCCTGAAGGAGATTTCCACAAAATCTTGTTGTCTAGTTGTTCAGTCTGCTGTTTCCAAGGAAATTTGTTACCACCAGCTGGAATATTGCCCATGCAGCCTTTTCTTAGCCAACGGTGAAACTCCTCATCTTGCAGATGCACAAGAATCTGAGAACCAATGAAGACTCCTTTCTTTAGCTTTGGTTCACTCACTACGCTTCCGCACCTTTGTCCATTGCCTTGCCACAAAGTTCTTCATAAGACCCAACTGAATATGCAATGGTGGTAGCCGAATCTGATTTGGTTTAACAAGTGCTGGATTAAGAACATTTGTTGTTCTTGTTTGTTTAGCTACAGTAAATATCTGCATAGTCAGTCTTGTGTTCTTTTCTTGCTCGACTGTCCCATTCACATAGGCAACAGCAATACTTTCTGTATCCTCCCTGGAGACCAAGCACGAGGACAACTACCTTTAAGTCACCACAGATGCACCATTGATGTTGGTCATAGTTTATGCACCTCGCTTTTGTGACTCAAAAGTCACTTCACCATAGATACAAGACACATATTTTGTCTTTATTAATGTAAATCCGAGGCATTGCTGAATAACAATATAAGTAGAATGATAAAAATGCTGGCTGGGTGACAGAGGGAGAATGTAACAGAGTTGTGCTATGCATGTTTAATTAGGATTGCATCCTCTAGCTTTCATTGGTTATCCAGAATGCATTATCAGTATTGCATCAATCATTCAGTCAGCAGAATGACAAACAACTAGGGTGCGAGATGTAGTGGCTGGTCCATTGACTGTTACACTGGTACTACTGGTTGTTCAGCAGCCTAATGACCTACTGGTTCTGGATATTATGCCTTTGATTATTCTGGGTATGCTCTCTCCTGAACGATGCATCTCAATTAAATTAAGAATTATGTCCCAATACTTTTGAAAATATAGTGCATCATACATAGTCTCTCTTTTTGATCTGTGGCTAAAATATTGACAAAGTAAGATGGTTCTCTTTTAAAAAGACTAAATCTGACTCACTAATTTACTGTCTCAGTAAGAAATAATTTTTTTGTCTTTGATTTTACAGTCCTAGAAAAAAGGAGAAAGACAACCAGACAGTCGAACAAAAAGGCAGTTTTGTTTTTCCTATCAGATAACACTCTCCATTTTAGTCAAAGTTTGGCTAAACAAATAAATCCCAGCTGGACTTCCTGGGCAGAGCAGAGTGCAGTGGAGTCAGATGCCTGAAATTCAAGCTTCCATTGCTCTAGACCTCTGCCTTAAAGTAAACAGAGGCATTGTAAATCTCTTTGGTTTGATCTTATTGACAGAGTCATTTAGCTCCAGACCAGGTTTAATCACCATGGAAAGGACTTTATACCTGCTGTTACAAAACATGGCCTCTACACCATGTCCCAAACATTCCCATTTTGTCTAAACTCTTAAGGACAGCAGATTCCTTAAAGCCTGGTCACATCTGCTTTTCAAATAGACATTTAGCATAGCATAGACAATTACCTGTGTAATCCAGTTCCAAATTGAATTGCCATATATCAGTACATTTCTGGCTTTCCATAGCAAAAATTACTCCATCTTTGACTTTGTGACCTGAACCCACCAGAAAACTCACAAGAAAATGGCCCAACCCACCCCACTCTCCCACCATGTCTACAAAGGGTCCAACCAGGCCAGCGGCACTGTCAAAACAAAAACCTGTGATTTTACCACTGGTCCACATGAGTGCTGATTTAATTATTAATTAATTCAGTAACCATTTTCTCAGTGGGTTCAGACCCCACACTGGCAACACTTGGACAGGACACGGTTTAGTCAAATGTGTTACAGACAAGATCTGCATTAAACTGAACTTTGTGCTCGAAGCTCTGACCTTGGCCACTTTGATGATATCAGGTATGTGGAGATAGGCAGCGACAGGGGCCAGACCCTTTCCTATGATGTAAGCCTCATCTGCCTTCTGCCTGTGCATCTGGCCGGTGTCCTGCTCAGAGTAAACCGCTACAGTCCGGATACCCAGTTCTGTACATGCCCGGAACACCCGGATAGCAATCTCTCCTGCAAACCAGGATTATAATCAGAAAAATAAAAAGGCCAATACAGACATAATAACTTTGACAAAACGTATAGACTTAACTATATTTAGTTATATTATGTAAATAAACTAGCCAAGAAGGGTTAATGTTACCTGGAGCTTTAATATATGGCAATATAATTAAAAGTAAATTTGCCCAACACACCTCTGTTGGCCACCATAACCTTTTTAATAGGTTTATACACCACTGTCTGTGGTGCTGTGTGAGCAGACCGGGACAGGCAGCAAGCCCTCCGCACCGCCAACGCACCCAGAGCGGCACGCATCCCTCCAATCTTCAGCAGCATCTGTAGAAAAGGAAGGCAAAATGATCAGTGATGTGTATAAACTGTGCAAAACCGCCAAAATGCAGATGAGTTTTATCTGAAATGTACCTCTTTTTGGAAAATGGTATAGCAAGAAGGTATTTGGAAAGCAGAAACCAATATTTATTTATTCCTGAAAGGAAATTCCTACCTTGTTCCTGTATTTTGAAAACTATCCTATGTTTTTTGAAGCTAGTGTAAATTGTGTTTTCACTATTGCCTAAAAGGGTCAATCTTTCAAATATTTCACAAATATAAATTTAGTGGATAGCATCATCATCCCCATTTTGACTTGCTGTCTGGAACCCTATCCCCCCCTCTATTCATTTGTGAATTAACCTTTGTTCACTTAGATGGCTCCATCTTTATCCCCATTACCTTTAATGTCCTTAAGGTGATGCATGATAGAATTTTCCAAAGGTAACAAGCTACCAAGCAGGATTGTTAAATTTCAAAATTAATTGGTATATAATCTACTCATGTCAGGAGGGTCTCTTGAATCGTGTCCCAATTTAACAAATTAAGTAAACATACACCAGAAATAAACTGCTCTCGTATTTAAGTGCTGTGTTACAATTTTACACTCCTTAACTTTGAAAATGCAACTCCAACACGGAAGGTTGTGTTAGAAAGCAGGCGCCACCAAGAGCTGCCAATGATCAAATTTTCAAGCACCTAGCTCCAACATGTGGCATGTGGGACAGACAAATACCAGACTGAAACAAGGTTTTTTAGCCACATGAAACCTCAAATCAGATCCAGTGGGGTCAGATGATTGTGCATTTCCTTCATTAAATGGAGATGCTTTTAAAATTCTAATTTTGTCATAATTTGCATAACATTAACATCAGTCCTATGATTTTCATAAGTTTTCCCTCACTGGTGTTGCAAATTTAAAAGCGAAGTCTAGAATCGAAGACTGCTGGACATGTGAGCACTTTTGTAATCACAATGTTATTTTGACACAAAATCCCTCTCAATCTGAAAATATGACAAATTCGACAAAGGTTATCAAAGGGTTATCAATAAATAAACCACTAAAATAATACAAACAATCAGTTTGAACTAGAATTGCATGAAAAAATTAACTACTCTTCAAATCTAAAAACCATGTAACATTATCAGTAACCTCTATTTTTATATTTAACAGTCTGTCCTTTCAAAGACCTACAAAAGCAGTGACTAAAATTTGTGACGCACTTGAATGTCACCTCGGTTCAGAAACGTTATATCTGATCAGATAAAATTGAACACAAGAGAATGACTGGATCAAAATGGTCAAGTAGCTCAACTTATGGAAAATTCCATATGCAGTACAAACGAGTCCCATCAATCATTTCAGACATTTTAAACCTGCGCTTAAAATGCAATAATTATCAGTAACTTTACAGTGAACATTGTCGATAAATAATAATAAGTGAGCTTTCTCTAGCACCAAACCAACAAAATTCCAAGACAGAGACAATGGGGAGACAATGTTTTTCTAAAAGCAGCCTTATTGTCAACACAAATAAGTGGGTCCAAGTTCACAGGTGTCTGACATTTCAGAATGCAACAGTTCAGATCCAGTATCCTGGGTCAGTCAATCAGGAAAAACATACAGGTAAGGTCACACATCAACATCAGGAAGCAATTGCACTGTGTGTAATCAGTATCACAGCACAATGGTGTATATCAGAACAGAATAACATGCCAATGCAAACCCAAGGTCACACTGTTCACTTATCACATCCACTACCTGACTTGAGCAATACCTACTCAAAGAGGCAAGAACAAGTTCAGATACACTCCATAGTTCAAACTAAATAGAGCTACTACACGTGCTTATTCACAAATCTTTGGTTTATACCTAACTGGACCCAACAATCTACAGCAAAAGTAAACATTTCAGAAACGTGTGTTCCAATGTCAACAACTTGTAAGGACAAACAGTACATAAATAGCATTTCTCCATCTGGCTACTCCTGCCTGTGTGTGACTCCCACCCCAGTCAGAAGGCACCACCAAGACTTGGACCAGCATATTAGACTGGAGAGGCAAAAAAAAGTCATGGATTTTAAAGTAAAATTATTTTTTATTTACATACAGCATCCCCCTTGGGTGGCTTCGATGTTAACTAGTTAATTTAGTATTAATAGTAAAAAAAAAAAAAAGCCAATAAAAACAATTCAATTAAATAATGTAAAAAAAGCGGTAAGTTCCTGGTGGCACACCGTCTCCTGATTACTGAATGATTTACTGCACTCTGGTGGGACCATTTTTTTTGTTGAAGACCAGTAGAGCGATGCTGATGTGGAGGAACATCCAAGTTTCACCCAGCACAACAGGACACGTCTGTCTGAGCAACCTATTCCATTTTGAACACTTTTGGGCACAGTGAGGTTACGCCAACACTAAAGGTTATATTAAAACTAGTCATATATAGAGGTTGGAAACGAATTTAGTACAATTATTTAACCTAATGCATGCATTTGGACTGTGGAAGGAAAGAAGAGTACCCGAAGTAACCCCCACACCTTCACAAAATTAACTGAATATACCAAATCAACAACCAAGCTCCCCATTTTTATTATTAGATGTCAAAATAGATTTTGCGAACATGGTAACATCAAGCAAGAGGACAAAAACCCATCAACGGTGATAAGTAAGCTGCTGCAATTTACTGCAATGCATTGTCTCAATCTTAGAAGTTTGTACTTGTCGATAAAAATACTTAAGTTCAAATGTACCGTTCTTCATATTTAGAAACACCCACAAGTCCAGTACCACAGGGACATGTGACAAAACAATAGATATTTAGAAATCCTGCTCAACTTGTACATTCATTTTAACCAAACAAATGTTATGCCATTATTCAGGTGGTACAGGGGCACTTTGCTAGCCCACCAAAGTGACATGTTCTCATTCCGATGGTGCCTTCGGGTCAGGTTGGGAGTCATGTAGGTACGACTGGCCGTGTCTGAGGTAATGTTAGTGAGAGAGGACAAGGAATCATTCCCTGGTACTGCTACAGCAACCCCTACAGCCAGCCCTGTGATATACTGACATACTATTCATTTTAGGTTTGTCTGTTTCCTGTGACTTCGAGCTATAGACTTCCTGAAAAGAACATGCTGCCAAAAATAGCTAATTCAAATAAAGCAGCAACTTTTTTTTTAAGTGGATTACCAGTGAATGAGTTCAACTAAAATTTCTTCTTTCTTCCTCACTCAGGTACATCATGATTTGTAAAACTGGTTGAAATCTGATCAATTTCCACAACTTTACTTTCAGGTGGAAGAACAAGTCAGCGATGCACAATGCTTTTCTCTTCTCCATCAACGGCGTCACTATAATTACTTGGTGTCTGGTTTCTTTTCTCTCTCTCCATGTGCCAAACATCCTGTATGACCTGGTTTTCCATTTCCTTCACCCAACGATTACAGAGCGCATTTCTTTGTGCACAGACAATACTCCGACTGTTGCCCTAAAATGCAGAAAGGGGGCTGGGCTGAAAACAGGGCGTAAAGAAGATCAAAAGGGGAAAGGTTTTAGCAAATTGTCGAGGTGTGAAGAGAGGACAGTGCCTTCCCCAGTTCTATGCTTGAACAACCCCAACGTATAGAATCTCATTGTAAATAACGCATGCGTTGAGATTATTGTTAATCTGCTGTGGGAAAGCAACTTTTAAATACAAAAAGAGCATTAACAGTGATTCAAAAATCCCAAAAATGTTAATATACTGTAATATTTCATTAAATCAACATGTTAAATGTCAGTCATGTCTACTGTATGTGACGTAGTTAAATATCCAAACCATTTGTACCAACCAGTTACTAACAAGCCCAAACAAATTTAATGATTCCAGGTTGTTAGGAACAACATTCCACAAAGTAATTACCACGCTTACTTGTCTTTAAGCATGTGAAATTTAAGACAATAATTCTCTTAAGTAATTCTACTCAGTGAAAGGGTACAACAGGCTGGAGGCACCACAGAGAGGCACAGACATGGGTAGGGGTTAACTGTATTTAAATGTTTTTTACTTGATTATTTCTGCAAGTTGATACTTCTTCACTACATTTTAAAAGGAAAATCTATAAATTGATTCACTACATTTTCAAATTCGGCTCATTACTTTAGCTTTTATGACAAAGTAATTTATCCATCTCTTTTAAGCAATCTGATCAGGAAGCGCCAACTGGAATCCAATGTTTATACTTCTCTTTCTGCAGGTACTCGCCACACTTCACGATTTTGAAGAGTATTTACGCCGTTACAGGTATTTAGATAATGTCTTTATGTGAGATCAGAGATATTTAGACGTGTCAGGTACGACCAAGCCATCACGTTTGCTCTGAACGTATAAAACTCAGTCTAACACAATGTTTCTGAATCATGCATTCTACTATCAAATATAATACACTTATAAATTAAATAATATATATACTAAAATATTAAATAATATAAATTGTATACACTTTACAGCGTTATTAATAATCAGAAACCACACGAGAGGCGTATCCATGTCCCAGGGACAGTGAATTACATCTCTGTAATGAATATAAGAAATATCTTTAAAAAAAATATATATATATATATATATATATATATATTTGACTCCGTTTGACTCCGTTAAATATTTTAACCACCAAAGTGATATCCATCCAAACCACTGATAAAAAATGCATGGATCAAGTGCAATATCGTAACGTACAGATTGGGATTGCTCCAGTAGCCAGACATCTTGGAGTTACGGATGCCTCATTAAATGCCTCAGTGCTTCTCAGACCAAGTCTTTTGAGCAATTAAAACTGCTATTAGTGATTCTTGGTTGCTTTTTTCCTTTTTTTTTAATCCTCATCTGGATGCAACCCTAGATACATAGGATAATGGCCACAAACCAGCCTAAAGCACCCTTTAATAAGACTCAGCATTTCACCTGCTCGCTTTACTTCACCATGTTTGCAAAACCTGGAACGTTATTATTACTTATTAGGGGTGGGGAAAATTTTGAATTTTCGATGCATCGCGATTCAGACGTTTCTAAGTCGATTCTAAGTTGATTAACAAATGTCAATCGAGCACACTTGCATCGGAACCAGCTTCTGTTCTTACAGAAGAACTTAAACATTAGCACTTATTAACTGAGCTCTGTAGCGTCTATTTTGGGTTTAATATTCTTGAAGTATCCGTTTTTGCTTCACTCTGTCTCGCTTTCACTATAAAAAGTTTCTCGTTTTTGACTTTTAGACCGGATTGGACAGGAGCGGGATCTAGGCAATCATTGGCTGCTGGAGTTAAGCCCCGCTACGCCACTCTTTTACCCAAAATAGGAAAATGGTCTTTGATAAGCACAGGGAAGCTGTGTGTTTGTTTTCCAATATCAGTTAGTTTCAACGATTATGCCTTTTAATAATAAGGCTTAAAGTCAGACTGCTAAACTTTTTGAAGCAAAAGCGAGACGACTTAGAGAAGCGCAACGGAGAAAAGGCACAAAGAAAGCGACAACGGATACTTCAAAAATATTAAACTCAAAATAGACGATTCCAAAGAAATATTCTGTTTACAAACCGTGTGATGGTTTCTGGCTAAGTTTAAGAGAAAAAAATCAGAATCATCATCATACTTCCAGATACTTTCAGATGTAAGTAGTTTTGTACAACATAGCATTAATATATATTATGTTTAATGAATGATAACGTGAATTACAAACCAATTACATTTCCTCCATTTTCTTGTTTTTTTTTCTCTTGATGAAAGATGAAAAAAACTTAATCTGATTTAAACCACTCCCAATCCTGGTCTAGACTCAGACTCCATGTGTCCAGGTCTTGGTCTTGACTACAACATTATTGTAGATTGCAGTTTAAGTACAATTTGTTACCGTCAGGTCATTTCTTGTAATGTGGGCAAGACTGAATGGTGAAATGTTGAATGCTGGCCTTTGCGTATCATTTGCTAATTTAATTTATATTAATTGCACACGTTGCAATTCTTGAATTAAACAGTTGCACCTAGCAAAGCAGTTTTCATTAAAGCACTGTTACATTTGAAAGACTTGGATACACGCGCTGAATTATTACAGCCAATTTTATGTGTATTAATTAACTAGTTTTATACTTTGACAACTAGAACACTAAAGTTAGCAACATGGCCTCTCGGGAGAAGTGTTTGCCAACCCTGACTCAGTGTAAACAGAGTCTACCATGTATGTAACTATTTCTGCTTAATAGTAAACATGGACTGCAATCAGACATCATACTGAATGTTTAACATCCAAGGAGACCAACCATTAAAATACTGATAAGACATTGAAACTGACCTTCAACCTAAAAATCTACCATACCCTGAACAAGGATTTAGATTAGTCCTACATTTTTAAGGCCTTATAAGGGGAATATTTGCAGAGTAAGCATAAGCTCTTTTAGTCCAAGATTAAAGAGCTGCAGGGTCATTTCAAAACTAACAAAACTGTTTTGTTTAGATTACAATATTTTACGCCATGGTCCCTCAAGGTCTTAACCAACCTCTCGACCACATTCACATTCATAAACATTGCCATCTTTATACTTAACCCATTTTTAACTTTCAGGTTTTGTAATCAAGACTAATGAGCATAAATATCTAATTTTCTGAGGTTCTCAGAAATGTGTTTATGAAGTGGCACAAATGTTTTGCGAAGATCAGTTTGTTTTAAATCCCTCGTTTACATACAACAGTTAAACCACCAATCCTAGAGATAGATACTTTAGCCTCTCGCAGATATAGAATACTGGATGCTTGTAATACTAAGTAATGAGCAGGTATATTGAAGGATAGGTGGAGGCATCAACTCTGAATTTTAAAAAAGGCAGGGCTATAGTATGGGAGAGTGGGATGCTGAAATGAGGATCTTGGATAGTTCACTCATGACCTCTGACCAAAACTGCCTTACAGGGGGGCAGTTCCAGAATGCATGATATTGGTTGTCTATTGTGCTTGTCCAAGCATGTCTCCTTTCTCTAAGTGCATTTTATTTATCTTTTAGGACTTAAAATTAGGACTGAAATAGAAAACAATGTACAAGCTTTACTGTATATATAAGTGTATGAGAGAGAGACAGACAGTTCTTCACTCGTTTTGAACAACCAACAGAAGAAACTAGTAACTAATCAAACAACACAAGGATCAAAGTGGTTAACAGTCCCTGTAGTGCATTTTATTAGACAAACGTTTTAAATTTGCACACTCTCAGTTTAAAGAGGGAATTGGTAATTGAATCCCACAAACCGAGTCTACACATATATATATATGCAAATCTCATTGCTAAATAACTAAAGTTACTTTTATTAAATGTACCGTTTTAGAATCAGTGCTACTGCAAGGTGCAAATGTAAATTTCCTTTAAAGGGAAATTTGCATGTAGATACAACAGTGACGGAATATATAATGACAAATTTGTTCATGTTTTTCCCATTTTAGCTCAAGGATACATCCTGACAATTCAGACGATGAAATTATTGTAAACCGAGGAGATCAATAAAAATCATATAACAGTTTATTTTATACTACATTGTTAAATATCTCCTGCAATTTATTGAATAAGGTACTAAAAGTGAACAGAACTTTTTAAAAAATTAAAAAATAAAAAAAAAGTCAAATGATTGTCACAACCACAACTCCCTCCTCACTCCTGCCACACCACGCACTGCTAATTTCCTCATTTAACACATGAGAGCATCACATATGCATATCATTTGCCCAGGGGTTTATACTAAGTGTTTATTAATGGGTATTTTATAGGATTCCCATCATTAAGTTTAAATAACGTAATTCGGACCATTTTAAAACAAGGACTAGACGTATACATATAATAGTATGTATAAAACATTTAATATATAGCCAGTGTTTAGACACAATGTGGTGAAACCGTGAGGGGCAGTGTCCAAACAGAAACCTTTATGATGAGGGAGGTCAATGGAGAGTGGCCAAACGAGTTTGAGCTGACAGAAAGGCTATGTTAGATCAGATAAGCACTCTGTACAACTGTGGTAAAGAGAAAAGCTCGATATGGACAACAAGTTACAACCCTGATGCGAATACGCTACATCAGATAGGCCCTTCCCAAGATGTATAGTGATCCTAAATAAGGTTCATTAACTCTTCTTATTTATATTTCTGAGGGAAGAAATGGTAGGACAAATTGAAAATATACCAAAATAATATTACCAAACATTGCAATAACTAAATATTTAAAAGGAGGGTTTAAAACGTTTAAAAACTTACGTAGTCGTGTTTAAAAGTAACTGTTTGGTAAACATTACCAACAGCTTTCTTAGCATGAACAAACTTCTTAGAAAGTTAATTATATAATAACAATTATATAATAACAGTTTGTGCCAATTTGTTACAGCTTATAATAAACAATCGGTTATTTAACAACTCGTGCATTTACGTAACTTTATCACAGCGTGAACAGTGCACTTTGATAACTTCTAACAATTCGAAACTTCACTAGAAAACGCGTTACATAAAAATAAAACACAAAAACTAATTGATAGGTGCAAAAGCAGCAAACGCAAATATTTACAAAATATATATTTATACACACCGACGGTTTACGCTTACCTTTTACACGAGTCGTTTGAAGTCCAGCTCTGCGTGACTTTTTGTGAATTTGAAATGTGCGTACGCCAAGCTGCAGAAAGCCGAAATATCTAGAGTGTAAAGGCTTCTGCTTACTACTGGATTATTTATAAATGTTAGATACAGTGTAAAGAACTGACAGTTCAAACCCGCCCTTGTATGTCTTTATATTGCGTTATCTAATCACCCAAAGCAGGCAGTGTATGGGAATCCGGGGTTTTTTTTTGAGGAGCTGGAAGTCGTATATTGGTTTGCAGCCTAATAGCGTTTTTTAGTGTGCAGTCACACACCACTATTCAACCATATTGGTTATGTCACTACATCCTGCATCCCAATTCACACCGTGTTCACTAAGTAGTGCACCAAGTGCTGTTTCGCTTTTTTCCCCAAACAAACGTATATATTACATACTTCAGACAAACTCAAAGAGCATCAAACTTACTATTGTAAAAGCCGTCCAAACATAGCAGTAGAACAATAATTCGTTTTGTAATCTTTAAGAAAATATCAAGCATGCAGCGATTCGGGA
>JAUZSU010149568.1:0-14737 GCA_034780255.1 Parotocinclus maculicauda
GCTGAATCCCTTTTTGATTGACAGCGAAATGAGCGAATCCTTTTATGATGTAGGCCGAAATTGAGCTTCCCCTCCTTAAAAGACCAGCATCCGCCACTGGTTGCCGGGTAGGTACCGGCTGGCCCACGACCACCTGTGGATTAAGTAAAGGATAATGGATGGATGGATACACACACACACACACACACACACACACACTAAATTATTGGATTCTTGTGCAAAACAATTCCATTAATGCATAGAATGCCTGGATGGTTTTACTGGTTTTACTTGTCGTTTTTTGGTTCTCAACAAACCTTCCGGAACGCATTAATGAAAAGAACCAAGGTCCCACTGTACTACAAACCTGATGAACACGTTTGCCTGAGCACACAGCATTGCTACAAAATATTATAGGCATTATGAAAGCAGTTTAATCGGTACATGAGCATTCAGATGTCTTCTGTTCAAATAATTTGTTTCGATGTAAAGAATGCCAAATTTTTAATTCTTCATAATATGAATTCATAATAAAGATTATTAATAAATCCATAATATTCTGCTTATTTTCAGTAGACATGCCGGTCGGTGTCCTCCATTCTCTAACCTACACACATTCAACTGGGGTAACTTTTCCTTGAATCTTACCCAGTTTGTGATTAAAATTAGCAGGGCTCTAATTGGCTGAGAGCAGTCCAATGTTTTAAAACCTTAGCGCATGTCCACAGCATTTACACCTCAGCATGAATATAGTTTTAAATATCCATGGATTTGCTTCGATTTGAGTATTTTGATTGATGGCACATTGTTAGTGGCTATTTCGTATCCCTTTTCTACTTGTCACAGTGCAAGTTTGGATCTTCCTTCTTAAGCCAAACATAGTCTTAAGAGGAACAAGTTGGTAAAAACTGTGACTTCTATCCATTGGCATGTTCTGTGCTGAGTAGACACACCAAATCTAGCTACTACAGATCTTTTTTACAGACATTTTTTAGACAGTTAATCACTGAAGCAATAAAAAGTCTTTTATGTAACGTGTTCCAGGCGATCCTATTTCTAACTGTCAAAAATGCACCCTTAAGTTCACTGGCAGCATGTCTGTTCACATTTCATTAGCCTCTCTGATGACAGCTTGGCCTCTGAGGCTGTGACCCCTCTGATCTGTTTTACCTTCACACCTTTTCCACTGTAAGGCTGTTTTGCTGTAGCCTGTTTCAAAACCAGGGCTCTGGCATCCCAGGAGACTAAATGGATTTAAGTTTTCTGCTACTGAATTATTGCTTTTGTATGTGGAAGCATCATAGATTCATTCCACATTTACTGGATTTGCACATGCCACTGGGATCTTCAGATCTGCCCAGAGATGCACCATGTACCATGCTGGTTTTGTTCAATAAACCAAGGCCCTCGATTTATAGACATGGATAGTAAGATGATTAAGTTACTGGTATCCTGTGGCTGAATTTCAAGCAATTAAACATGATCTGAATTTATGCCTTAATATTTTAGTGCCATGATTATCAACTGTGCGTCTTATCCCCACCCTCCTGTCTCTGTCTTGTCCATTCAGATGTGCTTTTTTATGCAGGGCAAGGTGTCGAGGGGTAAGTAGTGAGCTTATTGATGACAGTGGGTGAGGCCAAGGGGAGTATGTTAGGCTGTTTGAAATAGGACATGAGGAGAACAGGTGTTAAAAAATGGTATGTTCTATGGCTCAAGGTTTGTTCAGATTTACTTTTGAACAATGGATTAAATCTGTTCCGGACTCCTGGTACATTCTGTCATCAAGTAACACTCAAGACTTCTGCTGAACTTCACTAGGCTTTTTGACATGCCCTCATCCTCAACCATTCACCACTCAGAAATACGTCAGCTGCATCAGGGTTGCCTCTTACAGTACAAGTGGGGATGGGAAAACAAGGAACGTGTTTTTCAACCGGAACACATTCACCGACGGCAGGAAACGCAAACATGCATAACAGAAACATGGATTGTTACCACATCTTGAAACACTGACTTTGCATACGTAGCACTCTGCTGTTTTACTTTTATCATCCTTGAGCTTAAAATAACTCCACACAGCTGACATGATGACCACGCTGCTAGCTTACAGTTTTAACTCGAATTCCAGCTATTGCTCACGTGTCACATCTCTGTTTACGGCGTGACGTCCAAATTGTAGTAAAGCATAAATGTGATAGAAACAATATCAGATTAAACTGTTTTTTCCCCATCTGATCGCCGATCTAGTGATTTTGCCATTTATTGGGCCAATACGATACAGAATATTGGATCAGCCCTAATAACTATATCTCATTTTGTTCACAACTGGACCCAAAAAGCTTGGATTTGTCATTCCATAGTCCTCTTTCTTCATTATTCATAGATCTTTAGTCCAATTATTGGGAGCTTCAGAATATTTTAGCCTTTTCCCTGTGTGTGTGTGTGTGTGTGTGTGTGTGTGTGTGTGTGTGTGTGCGTGTGTGTGTGTGTGTGTGTGCATGGATTGTCCACTACTAATTTGGACTTAGAAGGCATGAAAGTGAACAAATGAATGCATAAAGTAATGCTAAAGATTCAGATTTTAGTTATACTACGCACACATTTCGTAAGTCATTATTCATAGTCATTAAATCATTGCTTGAACAATGATATATTTAGTCTGATGGTGGCCTAATACCTTTGCACAATACTGTATTATGTAGCACTCCGGGGAAAAAAACACCAGAGAGTGATGTTGGTTGACTGAACCATTGGATCTAATGAAGCAGCTTACTGAAAGCAAGTCATCCTGTCAAATGTGGACGCCATTTAGAATGAAGCACAGAGCACTGAAAACCCCCAAAAGGGAAAATGACAGTTATTAGGAAAATGAAAGAGGTGACATTCTGAAAGCTGTTTTTGTTTTTGTACAGAGAAACACTCAGATGCGGAAATGGAATTTCAAAAAAATATAATTGTGCATTTTTCCCCTAGAGATGTTCTTTTAGTTGGCCTGTAGCTAATGGAGGTCCAGAGCTCCATCTTGGTCCTATGTCTCCCGTAAGTTCAAACCGAATGGGATACCGCCTCCCTGGTGCTCTGTGGATGGGGGCACAGAAATGCTCCATCATATTCTCAGACTGAATTGATTTGCACTGACCCTTGTCTTTAAGAGTCAAATCATGAATATCATAACAAAGCCACCAGACTCCTTCACTTAATCAACTTTTCCTTTCATTTGTCACCTGTCTGTATATTAAAGCCTTGGGGAAGTTAAATCCATGATTGCTTTGTAATTATGTCAATATTAGTCCTGTGGGCTCACATTATGCATACAAAGTCTGATGACTTTGTGACTTTCCTATTTCTACAAGAACTCCAAAATAAATGGTCCACTTTTAAGGGTTCCAATTTCAGTGTAACCTTAAACCTAATGAATAAGCAGGCTGATGAAACCTGTCTTTGCATATTGTAGATTTGATCAATATGTGCCCCAAGTCCACTCTTGAATCCGTGCAGCTAAAGCAAGCTTTCCATTCTGTCATGAAACATTTGAAATGATTTAATCATCACCAAGAGCCCACAGACAGAAGGATGTGCTTCAAAGACCTGGGTTTTTAACTGACCTGGACCTGGTCTCGCATGTACAACCCCAAATCAAAAGTTGGGGTGATGCTTAAAAAATTCACTCAGTATGAACCCAATATATTTTATGCTTTGTCTGGTCAACATAATTTAATTTGTTAGTAAACATCAATTCAGGCCTGTTGGGGCGCATTTACCACTTTGTGATCTTACCAATCCTTTTCACATCACTTAGAAGTTTTGGCACTGAGGATACCATGTGATTTAGTGTTTCAGGTGGTATTTGTCCCAATATTGCTCCAAGCAATGTAAAGTTTGTAACAGTACTGGGTCTGTTTTAATTGCGGTGCTTTTTTATTTCAAAATTCTCCACACGTTCTCTACTGGTGACAGGTCAGGACTGCCAATCCAGTACCCATACACTCTTCGTTTGGGTTTGCACTGCATGTTTGTATTTGTGTTGCTCTAAATTCTCACTGTGAGTTTCTGCATCACAGAAGTGTAAATGACCTTTACCAGGGGCCCTGTCCCAAACCCATACCATGAAAGGGCCTGGCATTTTGAGCATGCTGCTGATAACACTTTTTGTCTTTGTTCTGGAGCACACTGTGTTCATTTTTGGAATACTAACTGGTCTGAACACAATCCACTATGTGATGGTCCATCCTAAATGCTGCTTCTGGATATGGTTAACATGAGGATGTATGTCAAGAAATATCCTGCTGTTATATTTATTAAAACAAAGTCATGGTTCTGTCTATTTATTTACTGTATAATGAGATTTGCCTTGGCTTCTTCTTAACCATTTCACAGTCCTGCTTATTTCAGCTTGCTGACCCTGCTTGTTTGCATTCTTGGACTGTGTTGAACCACTTTTAATTACTGAACAAAACACAACGTTGGAGTTTTGCAGTTCTTAATTGGGGGATGAATATAATTAGCTTGTAAAACAAATGGCTTTCAGGATCCCATCTCAGCAGGATGCAGTTGTCTCAGGGGAATTACTGCTGAGACACTCCTGGGAGATCACCCCCAACACACACAACATCTGCGAGCTAATCACCAAAATATCCCCATGCCAGGGCCGTCTCATGCCTGATTGTTTCCAGTGAGCACACAGAGCTTTGGAGTGTGGTACGCCCAGGTGGCGTTTTCCCAAGGTGCGTTACTTAAGCCAAATCTCCCACCATTACCTTGTATTAATGAACCTACAGATTGAAGAGATCATACTGTAGTGCATAAAGACTTTGTTCTCCTATAGTGGACCGGGGTATAAAGATACATGCACAAATGATCAGAGTCAGGAAAAAGGTGTACGGATATTTGGCAATTGAGATCAATGAGTGGTGTGTTTTGGGAGAGCCAGATTGCAAAATGTCGCAGTTTAATTATGTAAATGTGCACACATGTTGATTGATGATGCTGCTGCTTAAATAAATGAGGGGTAACTTGCTACCCAGATGAAGAGAACAGACTGAAGCATGGTGATAATGATGATGATGATGTTAATGATGGTGATTATTATGTTTTTAAAAACTGGGGGAAATCATTTTACATTCTTTAATATTTTGCACTGAGAAATAAGGAACTACCCAATAATCACACCACAAGTCCTCTCCCAAATACCCAAATTAGATCTCATCATTTATCAGAAAGGCATTTATTATTTACAGCATTCTGCAAAGTGACTTACAAATGCATGCAGCAGTTTAATGAACTCGAGCAAGGGCTCAGCAGTCATAGTTAAAGGACCTGAGCCAAAGCTTTAACCTTATCCACTGAGCCACCCCTGCCTAGGCCCTCACTGGGTGCCTCTAAGGATTTGGCTGGAAAAGATTGCAAAACCATCTCTAAAGAGTTTGGACTTCACCAATCCACAGTCAAACAGAATTGTGTAAAAATGAAGTTAGTTCAGGACCACTGTGACACTCCCCAGGAGTTTTCCACCAAGTCTGATAGGGACCCAGTAACTTGTAATGTTAATGTTCACGAGACCACCAATAGGAGAACTTAATAAACATCTATCAAAAGGTTCTAAAAAAAGTGAGGCAGCAAACTTTGTAAAAACCCAAATTTGTGCCATTCTCAAAACATTTGGCCACGGCTGTACACAATACAGTGTTATGCATAAATAACTTAATACTTTACATATGTTGTCCTCATGGGTATTTTTATGCTATGCTGGTATAATAAAGCTAAATTTCCTTTCCTAAATTACCGTGGCTGCGGTAAAATAAAGAAAGAAATGCACAGCCGCAATTTTCTCAGTCAGAGGTTTGTTGGGTGTTACAGCCTGAGCTATTTGCAGCTTAGCAACTGTACACATCCAACAATTACACTACTCACAAAAATTAGGGGAGTATATTTTCTCTTTACAAAAGGGTATTTTCTCCAACCTGATATTTCTATTGCTTATTATAGAGAGCGTGTGCTGCTACAACACACTTTATCTGGACTATATAAATACTGTATGTTTACAGTACACACAATTCATCATAATGGTATGATGTACCCTGATGTACCCCTAAAAGAAGTGTTTAAACATCATTTGGTCATTGCACCCATAAATCTTCTGAACTGGGCCAGCAGAGCTGACAAACTTTAGGATTTTCAAATCAGTTACTGTTATTGTTTTTGCATATTGTTTTTGCAATAGACAATCTCTTGGGTGGCATTGCTGTCTGATGCACTAGGACCTGTGGAGACCCAGGTTTAGTCCCAGGGTTCCCGTTTTGCCAGGTTAAATGGCACATGCACACACAATGGGAGGGAGGCTGGTCAAAGGATCACTGCAAGAGCAACCACTGCTGACACCCCGATCCCTGGCATCCTGTTTAGTCTTGCACCATCTGTCATCTGCACATAGGTGTTGGAGATACGAGACCCTGTACAGGCAAGCTAGTATAAAATGCTTTTTTTGTAATTTTTGTAAACTTGGGTCTGCCTTGTGGTTCCTATCCAAAGGGACTTGCCCTACAACAGAACTAGTGGGAGCTCAACCAGTGTCCATCCTTGTAAGATGCCTAAACATCCTCAACTGTCTGTTATTGATTCAAAGAAGCATAAGATTTACTCCAAGCCTTGCTCAGATTGAAATAAATTACCTCATCGTGTAAGAGAGAGTAAGAGCGTAGAACCTAATGCTTGTACCTATTTGACAATTTTTTTGGAAAATACTCAGGGCTTATGACCAAAGTTGAGGATAGGAACTGAACTGACTGACTGGTAAAAAGTTCCTACTTTACATCAACAGATCACTGCAATGACTGCAAAACCACTGCCTCTGACTGTTTGTTAAACTTAAAATAATAAATCCTCTAAGATTTATTCTTTTCAATAAAATTAACCCATGTTGTCTTAAGGGTTAGAAATTACCCGCCACTATAAGAATTTAAAATTTTTTCTAAGCATTATTTTCCCTAAATTTGTACTCTAAGATGTACTTGTTTCAATAAAATTAACCCGTGTTGTCTTAAGGTTTAAAAATGACCCGCCACTATGAGAATTTTAGATTTCTTCTAAGCTTTATTTTCCCTAAATTTGCTGCACCCTAGAGGAATGGATGGTGGCTCAAATAAATGACTTTTTGAAGTTGAATTCCCCGTTGTACAGCATATAAGAATGTATGTGTATATAACAATAAACACACACACCAATTGCTTATCCTGGGGAAATCCTGAACTAATACATTAACTACAAGGTAAAGAAATCCTAAACAAACTGATGAAGGTGCATGAAGAACATGCCAAACTTCTAACAAACAGTAACAAAAGCTGATGATCAAACTCTGGCCCTATGCAGAAATAACAGTACTGCCCTATATATGGATCTGTATCTGCACTGTACTGAAAGTAGAGTTGCAGAGTGTTATTAATTCATACAGAGGCAGTCACTGCACTCTTACCTACACTAATTATTATTGATAATATAATAAATTAAAGTAATTATATGATGTTTGAAAATAATGTAAGCTGATATCTACCTTTTGTTTACCTAAAACAAGTCTTAAATTCTTTGGGGGATCCAATAAAAGCATATCCAAGACCATAACTGCCTCCATAACCATAAACATGCCCATAACAATAACCGTATTCATATCCATAAACATGATGTGTGCTGAGTGGTAAATGAGCATGCGGATAATTTAAAGGTTGATGGAAGAACCTGGGAAGCATAGTCTCACACTTGGATGTCATTAGTTTCTGGTTTCATTTGTGTGTGTTGCTCTGTGATGTGTTCTTTATCATGTGTCTGAACTGGTACAGATATATGACAGTCAGAGGACCATTATTTGTCCCACATCTAGTGGCTGCTGTAGAATTTGGAGATTTAAAAGTCACAATCTGTGCTTGTTTAGATAATGGTTGTTCATTTGAAGCTAATCTCAATAACAAACGATTTGTTATTTGCTAAGTTTTCAGTTCTTTTACACATGCATTGGGGTCTCTTTAGTAGCTACAAATTCATATTAAAACTACCCAAAAACAGTCATTTTTGTTGGCTGCCTCAAATAGAAAATATGGGATTTAAAAAGTCTTTCAGATTTGGTTCAGTGCCATACCTCTGAATAACTCTGCCTACAACTGGATAATTATTTGGATCTCCCGTCTGTCAAAGCTGAGAAGATGAACTACGGGCCAGCTAGAGTTGATAAAAATCTGCAAAGTGTCCTCTGAGTCCCCTTTGCTCCCCCTTCTGGCTCATTTTGCTTAGAAAAACCTACATGCAATTTTACTCCTGTTAGCATCTGGTTTGTCCTGCATCATCTGTCTTGAAGGCTGTGAGAGATGTTCCTTGCTGAATACTCAATGGTATTACAATATACAACAAATTACAGTAGTTGAGTCTAAAGGAAATGAACCTAGAGTAACCCTCTGCAGGTCTAACAAATACAAAACAGGCTTAAGTTTAGTTTATTTTAATTCAGAAGAAACCACTCTTGATAACTGCATAACTGGTTTGCTTTTCAAACTTGAGGCCTGGGTCTAGGGTCACCCCTAACCTTCTCACAGGACCTAATATCATAGAACAGAAGTGAGGTTAAGTGAGCGGTAGCTCAATATCACTTGAAGCAACAGGCACTCAAAATCAATTAATCTGAAAAGGGCTATTTAGGCAGAGTCAGAAGGTGCTCTGGTGTTTTGAGCAAAGCATGTCAAAGACAATTCACCAACACCCCAGAGAGCAGTGTATGAAGTCCCCTATGTGATATGTCATCTTTGAGGTGTCAGTCACCAATACAATATTTTGCATGCAGAAAAAGTTCTGCTATCGGGAGATTCATTGAAGGAAGCAAGGCTTCCCTCTGGAAGTAATAAGAAGAAATGTGTGTATGTACCATTCTATTAAAATGCCATATTATATATATTATGCCATACACACAGATTTACAAAACCCCAAACACATATAGACCACAAATAATATCCATCCAGGCTCATATAAGAATATCAGACAACTCAGTCTATTAAAGCAGCTCAAAAGGAGATTGTTATTCTATAAAAACTATGGTCCTATAGAAACTATGGAAAATAATTTATTCAAGGATCACCGGGAGTTGATGTACCTTTGCAAGGTGCAGTGCTAAATGAGTTATATAGCACTGGTTCAAATCCAACCTCTGTCAAGCTGCCACTGTTGGGTCCTTAAGCAAGATCCTTACCGTACAATTGCTTGGGATTTAGGACTGTATAACTTGTAAGTCACTCTGGATAAGGGCATCTGCTAAATGCTGTAAACGTGTTAATTGACTTGATGATTATCATTCTTTGACGGTTTTAACCTATAAAATGAAGGTTGAGATGGTATAGGTGAAAAGCCAAGAAGTAAAGTGTTGGGCTATTTCACACCCGTATTCCTGTCCATAGTCGTCACACTTGCTGTACAACTTTTAATCTGAGCTTTAAGTAAATTCACAGTGACCAGGTTGCTCGTTGAAAATAACCTCAGCCGGAGTTGAGGGCGAGGTGCACAAATAAAAAAAGTCATGTAATAAATGGTATAAAATTAACAGCATGTATAAAAATATGCACTTGACCATACTCTAAATAAATGAAGTGCTAGGGGACAAGCTACTTACATGGTTAACAAGTACAACGAAGAACCTCACAAAATCCTGTGTTGTTTTATATAGAGTGGACTGACACTCCACTGCCGTCACAATGCCCCTAACTTCTATTCAAGTTTGTGTCATTCGCCCCCTTATCTACCCCATTTTCATCGCTCAGGTTGGCATCTGTTCTTCATATCTGATCTTTCATGAAGGAGCAAAGATTTTTTCTTCAAGTTTCTCAGTTACCTGCCTAGAGGTGCTCGTGACTGTGCTGAGTGAGCACTAAAGGTGGCATTTTACCAAAAGATGCACAAATTGCTCCCTTAAGTATCAGGACAGAACTGATCAAGTATCTACTTCTAATTATTAACACTCACCCTTATGCATTTAATTAGCTCTCCTCCATTAATGCTTGAGTTTGACAGATTAAATGGGTCGAATTATGAGCTCTCGTTCCTCTCTGTCACACCCAAAGCCATTGTAAGGGATATTGATCACAGAGAGAGAGAGAGAGAGAGAGAGGAGAGAGGAGAGCAAGAACAGGGAAAATGGGCTAATCTCTTAGCTAATAGAAAATGTCAAAGACTTCGATATAAAAAGGTCAGGATGTGTGAAAGTGAGGGAGTGTGATTCTCACAGAGCATTAATGTTCAGTAGGTCATGTGATACAGATCATGAGTAAGGATATGTGTTCAGGGAAAAAAAGAACCGTTCTCTGTTCCAAGCTGGTTGGGTTTTCTCAAAACATGTTTGAACGCTGAACATTTTAACAGTACAGGTAAACGTTTCAATGACTTATTTTCAGTTCAATAACTGAGGTCTAAAACGTTATAATAAATTATACTGTAATATGAAATAAAAGTTTGTCTTTTGTCATAACATTTGTGTCTTGTGGCCGCAATCAGTGCTGCACATTCACTAGCAGAGGAATGAATTTAAGAGCAGAAGTCCATGTGCTCGTTAGCTCATGTTTGGACCAGAGACTGTATCAACTCGGTTGATGTGTTTAGATACTTTTTTGTACAAGTTACTTGTGTTTTTGAGTAAGATTTTGCATTTATTTGTAATAAGCTGGCAAAAATGACATTTCATATGCACCTCCCCCACCAACAACGCACCCTTCTTATTCTTCCATTTATCATCTTTTCCTTTTTCCATTGCTGTGTGGCTACTCTCCAGCACAGTCCCTCCACACTCCTCTGTCCTCTCACTAGCAGGTCTGGAACAATGGAACAAGCCTCACCTAGATCTCATCTGCGCTCTCCATTTAAGAACCTAAAATACGCTGTTTTTCTCTGTGGTTTAAGCCTGGCCTGTTGAACCTAGGTGCCTAGGTTGGTGCACGCTACCTGTGTACGTAGTTAATTCTGGTGTCGGTTTCTTTTAGCCATTGGTGGTCCCAGTCCTGCCCTGTGTTCTCTCTGGGTACCAAGTGGTGCTTAGAACTATACAAACACTCCATGTCATGTCATCTCTTAGCTCACTTGCAAACGATCCTGGACACGCTGCATTTTCTAATTACATGCCTAAGGACTCATCACGTTCCTGCAGACATCTGGAAACTCCTCCTCCTCCTGGGCAGGTCCAGACCTGCCTGCCTGAAAGCAACCCTCTGTACTTAGTCGCATCCACCAATCTCTTTTTTCCCATCTTTCTCCATCTCTTATTATCTCCTATCTCTTACTATCTCCTATATTTCTCCTTATTATCTCTTATTATTTCCATGAATTCTAGTGCCACTGATCTGACCTCCACTGTCCATGGAGGTTCTATACTCGTGTGATTCAAATACACTCTCTCACCAAAATAAGCAAACAAAAAGTCACACACCATAATATTTGGTTGAACTGCCTTTAGTTTCGCTTACAATGCAGATTCACCTCAGCATAGTTTTGACAACCCTGGGCAGGGTCACACTACTCATTTCCATTTAGAGTTGCACTTGTTTCTGAATGAGATCTTGTATTGATGCCAGGAGAGTCAAAGCACTCTAAAGTCTCCTCCAGCACAACCCAAAGACTTTCAGTGGTCTTAGCTGTTAACTTTCTGTAGTGACTGTATGAAAACGATTTCTCATGCTCCCAGAACAATTTGAGCTCAATCAATCTTGGCATTGTCATCTTGGAATATCCCCATGCCTTCAGTGGTGAAAATCCATTGCTGGTATAACCTGGCTATTCAGAGCGTTCAGCTACTCAGATTCTCATTTTATTATCACATTATGTTACACAGACTTGACCTGGACTGCTTTTTACCCTGACACATCCATCACTCTGAAATGGAGTCCATCTGGACTCATAAGACCACATGACCTTTTCCCATTGCACCATAGTCCAAACATTATGTACCAAATTAAACATTTTTTTGCTTAATGCAGGCCAGTAATTTGACCTTTCTGAAAAAAGTTTATTTACATGCATGTAATAGCCCTGACAATCAGAAAATAAAATTTTATCAATGATCCAATCATCGAGTTTACATGCATCTGGGTAATCAGATGGGAAAGCTCAAAGTTTACATGACTCAGGGAGTAATCAGATTTCTACTTTGCAAACAGCCAATAATCTCACAGAAGAATAATTAAATAAACTACAAGCTTTAATGCATTTTAGACTTCATAAAAGTGTGGGTAGTCGTTTCTCAGATTCTGCACTTACAGTAACTCCAGGGTTGCCAGATCCTGCAAGAGTCAAAAAACTAAATATTGTCTGTGAATAATAAACAGTCAATCAGCTAAAAGCTAGCAGGGACTTACAAACTTTAAAATCAAATTTATTTATGTAGCGCTTCTTACAATGGTGCATTGTCTTACAATATTACAACATTATATTATCTTAAAGGTCAATCCCAAACTGAGCAAGCCTAAGACGACAGTGGCAGGGAAAAAACTCCAATGAGGAAACCTTGGGAGAACCAAGACTCAAAAAGGGACCCGTAATCCTTGGGTAATTGCAATCTGTAATTGTAGAACTACAAAGTGCTTATATATGGTAACTAGAAGTAATATAATTAACAATTATTGTACAAACGAGGATCTGTACCTAATAAAGTGATTGGAGAGTGTACATTGTCTATATACAGTACATAATCTACTAGTACATTCCCCAAAAAGGTTAGAAAATCAACTAAATATCAGCTAACCAAAAAGGGCTCAACTGTAAAGTTTTGTACTTCTCTTGGAAATCCAGAGCTTATTAAATTGAGGACTTAAGCTTGAAGTCGACTAAAATGTTCTGCCTTGAATAAAGTAGCTTTCAAAAGCCAAGCTGAGCCAATAGCCCTTCTCTTGGGGGCAGACTGAGCCCTCTTTTCCCCACCAAAGAGGATCTTGAATAATGCCATCGCCAAAGGCTTAAGAGTGTTTGCTCCATGAGCCTCCCGAAGGCCATCTAAAAGACAATTATTATAGAGGCTGACAAAGATAGCTCACACAGTCTGAGGCTGAGTCTCTGGCCACCCTAAGGTCTCTCACTGAACACACACTTCACCACATGTTTCATAGCACCAGCTTGTTATTGTCAGCAGAATTGTGATCGTCAAGATTAGACAGCATCAGAGCATTCAATTCCTTCCGGAGTCATCTCATTTGAATGTTTCTGGAATCAGATGAAGAACAACTGGCAGTTTTACAGCTTATCCTTGAACAGCACTAACACACACACACACACACACACACACACACGCACTCATTATGGATGCAGGAAACATAGATAAAGCCCATGATTACCTGCACGTCTCCCAATTTGTCCTGCACATTCATGCATTTCCTGACCTCACAATGCCACCTGATTCGTATGAAGGACTAATATATTCAAAACATTGTGTGTCTGGCTGAGTCTCTCACGGTCTTTTACATTTGTAACAGGTTGCATACAATGTATAAAAAGTTCAGAATAATTGTCCATATGGTACTGAGCAAAAGTCTTAGACCACCATTCGACTTTTACCTGTGGTATAATGACTGTATATAATTATTTATCAGTATATGTTAAAATATAAATGATTACAGGATCAAAAGTACAGGATATAGTAATAGAAATAAAGCAATGATCACAATTATCAGAAAAGAAAGGTTTCTACAGCCAAAAATCAATATTTATTCCTAGAAGAAAATGGGTTTCTGGGCTGCTACCCTTTCAAGCAGACCACTCCTGATCAAGCATTTTCAGCCCGTAGAAGGGACAACTTGGCATCCCAAATGAAGCTCCAGGATGCTGTGTAGAGGGAGGCCACACTAAATACTTGCCTTTTTCAGTTTTTAAATACTGAATACAGATTTTCTGTATTTTTGGTTGCATCTGAATTAAGAGAAATCATTATACAGTATATGGTCATTAAACTATTGCTAAAACAAAACTCCATTGTTGTTTTAAGGCATCTCCATATAACACAGACTCAGGAAAGGTAAACCACATCTTCATATCCAACCTCCAATTTAATCATGATGTTCAGTACTCTCATAAATAAGCATTAACCATATCACAGACTGACATTTAAATGCTTAAAAAGCAGCACTGATCAGACAGCACCATCACGGTGATGCAGGTTGGGTGATCACAAGGTCGACGAGCTACCACACCAATCATACCACTAAGCGCTTT
Source organism: Parotocinclus maculicauda (assembly GCA_034780255.1). Lineage (NCBI taxonomy): Eukaryota > Metazoa > Chordata > Actinopteri > Siluriformes > Loricariidae > Parotocinclus > Parotocinclus maculicauda. The sequence goes on from JAUZSU010149568.1 coordinate 14,197, forward strand.
TGCAATTCCAAACAAGGCCGACATGATGGACGTTGTATTTCATGCAAGACCCAGGCTGACTTTGAAGCATGTTGTCTGCCAAGCGCATCATCAAGTAAGCGACATCAAAGAAATATTTACATATAACCTCAGTTCTATAAAAATTAGATGAAGCATGTTACTGAAGTTTCCTCCTGCTTTATTCGATGTGTTTTCACTTGACGATGTATTACAAGTTAAAGAGCTTGTACTAGTTCTTCACCATGAATTAATCTTGGGTTACATTTAGTCTTTTAGCAGACAACCCCATCAATAACAACTTACAGCAGATAAGATCTTAAAAAGGTAAGGGCTTCAAGGACCCAATAGAGTCAGCAGTGGGCTTTGAAGCCTGTACCTTTTGTTCAATGGTCCCGTGCCTTAACTACTGCTAGCACTTTATAAAAGAAAAATATACATACTGTCTTCACAAAAGTTTTCAGAGGTAGATACAGTGCATCCGGAAAGTATTCACAGCGCTTCACTTTTTCCACATTTTGTTACGTTACAGCCTTATTCCAAA
>JAUZSU010149578.1:0-14735 GCA_034780255.1 Parotocinclus maculicauda
ACGGATATTACATACTGTACACGTTCTTTGGTCCGATTAAGCAGAATTTTGGTCCAAATAAGTGAATAACATTACACATATATAATAGGATTTGTTTCTGTACTTAAGGATTTGGTCTGAATAAGCGGCTGGTCCAACTAATCAGTGGTCCTACTAACCGGAATCAACTGTACATACATTCTTTTGAAGTTTTTGTACGCTCATATGGTTGTATAGCAAAAAAAACTTAATAAAAAAAAATGAAAAACTTTAAAAATATTTTATAACTATGAATATAACTTTTAAAATATTATTTGGCAAAAATAAAACAGTCTCTCTCTCTCTCTCTCTCTCTCTATATATATATATATATATTCGTGTGTACATATGTATAGAAATAAGTTCTGTCTACCTATTAATGTGACTTTTATGCTGTCTAGAGCCGTGCCCTAAACCAGAGCTGTTTGGTGGATTAATGGTTTCTGGATTCAGGCCTCATTACCAGCCAGGGAATGTGGTCACCTTGAGATGCAACCCAGGATATAAATTATTCGGTCCTGGCGTCATCACCTGTGGCGAGGATGGTTTCTGGAAGCCAAGACTTCCCCAGTGTGTGAATTAGGTAACAGAAATATAATTATGATTAAATTTACTTATGCTAAAATTAATATTAATTAATATTAATTAATATTAATTAATAAAACGTTCCTCTTTATTTGCAGAAACCCTTCACAGTTGGCGTTTGCAGAATAAGAACACAATGACATAAGCTTTTTTCTTTCTTTCTTTTTCTCTGTAATTCTTAAGGATCTGTGACCATTACTAAGTAGTACACTTAATATAAGATCACTAAATATAATATTTAAATTCAGTTTAACTGCTGTAGCGCTCGTACTATTGGACTGATATGTAACAGCTTATAAACATATATACAGCAAGTCTGTATTGATTGTGTACTAAAGCGCACCCATGTATTGTCATAAAATTACATTTTTATAACAAAATAACCATTTTTATATAAATAAACAGGTATATAAGCAGGTTAAAGGATAGGCGTCCGTAACCTAACAGTCTTCTTCTAGATGGAACGGCAAATGACTTGTATACCTCCATGTAGTGGATTGTTACGACACACGGGATATAACACTGTGTTGAGTAGAGTACTGCCTCATGATCACCCATGTCCACCGTAAGGGTTAGAACTGGACCTTGGAGCAATGAAAGAAGGTCAACTGGTCCAATGAGTCCTGACATTTAAGTGGATGTTCCTTTGACGCATACTGCTTACCCAAGCATTGTTGCAGACCCCCTTCATGGCAATGGTTTTCTCTAAACAGGAGCAGCATGATAAAGAACTCAAGGCCTTGGCTCCAAATTCCCCAGGATCTCAGTTCGATTGAGCATCTGCACAATATGCTGAACAAGCAAGTCCATTTCTTGGAGACCCCAACCTTGCATTGAAGTTCTTGTGGAGGCCATAACTTGATGGCTAAGAGCCTTGGTGGCATGAAGAAGACCTATACAATAACAGGCGGGTGGTTGCGTTCTCATGACTGATTGGTGGATTAAATATTTGATGTGAGCGTGTTCCTTAAACCCAACTGATTCGTTTAAAAAATGCTACACAACATGGCAGAATTAAAGTCTGTGTCTAATATTCAAAGCATTCAGAAATTCTTGCCTATGGCGCCTAATAAAACTCTGAGGTCTCTGAAGTCCAATCATATGTCTGTAGTCTTTATATACTGTATGTAATGCAAAGTTTACATATGATCTCCTCACTAGAAGTGTGTTAGTCAGTTTTTAATTCAGTTCTATGAACACATCAAAGAGCCTTATGCAAAGTTTGTAATCCCCTGGTCAAATAACCTTACAAGACACTCAAATTTAAATCTACAACATAATTTGTGGAGGGCAGCACGGTGGTAGGGTGGGTAGAACCATAGCAAGAACGTCTTGGGTTTAGTCCCAGGGTGGAGCGGTCTAGGTCCTTTCTGTGTGGAGTCTGCATGTCCTCTTCGTGTCTGCATGAGTTTACTCCAAGTACTTCGGTTTCCTCCCACAGTCCAAAGACATGCGTGTTAGGTTGATTGGTGTCTCTAATGTGGCCTTTAGTGCGTGACTGTGTGTATGCTTTGCGATGGTTGCCGAGTGTTGCCGAGTGGGCACTGGCTAGTGGATTAAGCGAAAGATAATGAATGGATGGGTTGGGCCAGACGTTTTCTATTTCTTGTTTCTTGTATGTCCCTACCTAAAAATCTACTGAGTAAAGAAAAAAAATCTACTTAATTTTTTAGCACTTTTTAATTTCTCGAGGACTATGTGGAATCAATACAAGGAAGGAGGAAGAAATAAAAATAAAATTTTATTAAAAAAATTTTTTTATTTCACCTACAATTAAATTAAAGTGAATCTGGAAAAAAATAAAATAAACAGAAAAAAACGGTTGGCTCTCCATCAGACGGTGGAAAGGGATTAAAAAATGTTGGGGTTTTTTTCGAATTTCAACCATTGGTGCTGATCCGCGAAACAAGCAATCAAAAAAGTCTGGCCTAATTTGTAAAAATAATCCATATGTAGGTTCCCTGTATTTAAAATGTATTTCAACTTTAAAACTTTATTATATTCAGTAACAGCTTCTTCTGTGTAAGGCTATTTTGTATTATTAAGAGTGTAAAGAAAAACAAGACTGACAGGCTGGATGTATGAACACCAATTCCTTTCATTTAAAAAGACAATACAAAATCCATTTTTTTACATGAGCATAAACAATTTCAAGTGCAAATACCTTGACCCACTCCATGAAACATCATCATGGCCAAATCATTTCTCCAAGGAAATTAAAGAAGAAAAGACAAAAAAAATGGACGTCCTCTAAGCAGTCAGTAACAGTGGAAATGTCTTACAGCGGGAAAAGAAAACAAGCTTTCCATGTTATCGTTCTAACCATTTTTCTTTGCCACTAATTTTTTGGGTTTTAACATTTTCCATGACAAACCCCCTTTGAATTCTCTTTTTCTACAGACCAGGCACACTAAGGCAATTTAGCAGGAACCTGAACATGAAAATCATTTTACAGGAAATTTTCAAAAAGAGCTGAAAATTATGGTAAATTTGGTAAATGCGAATGGTAAATTTTTGGAATGACTTTAAGCTAGAAATAAGAGTTTCGATGCTGACATACCTACGTGTGAATTATCTTCCATTCTCCAAAAACATTTCAGACAATAGTGAGCATATATTTGTGTTTGTGTATACAGAGCATATATCAATGGTAACTTTAACCGCCTATTCATACCAAACAGAAATACATGAATTCACTTTCCTTCAAGACCATCGCCATAGATTTATTTTCCCCCCTTTGGTCCTGCCCAATTTTCAAACCTCTCACCAAGTACTTAGGAGTGCAGCCAAACCTTTAACCAACCAATTTGCATCATACATGTGAGGTTAATCAGTAAACGGCAGCCAAAGAGCGGTTAGAGCAACTGCTGTGTCAGAGCTGTAAGATTAACAGCATAGCGGCTAAACTGTCAGTGATTGGTAAAATAATTGACACACAGAAAAGCCAATGGAGGCTTTATATATTTTCAAATAGGTACTATTTGAGTTTATTTAAAGTATTTCAAAAACTGGCAAAATGCTACTGGTGCACTTTTGGATAATTGTAAACAGGTATGTTGTGACATGCCTAACGTTATGTTTGGTATGAATATGCTTTTGTCCTTTTGATCCAATAAAAATAGTTGACACTGTTAAAAGTTAAAGGATTTAATGTAAAACTATAAATTGATTGACAGATTTAATGTGAACTTTCACAGTTTAACTATAAAGTTCACAGCTCCGCTATACATTTTAGATGGTAATTTGGCCACTTCATGGTTCCACTGTCAAATTTCATAGTACAACATAGTAAACTTGGCTGACTATAAACTGACCATGCATTATTTTACAGTTCAACCATGGACTTTGATGGTAATTTGGCAACTTCATGGTTCTTCTTGGGTTTCCAAAAGTGCTAAAAAGCATATAAAGCATATAAAAGACTAGCGATCGCCTCTGTTAAGCAGTACATGCTTTAATTACAATGCTACATCTACAGTATGGTAATAAAATCAAAACATGCCGCTCTACAAGGAATCATTTGTTCTACTTACCAACCAGGAACCACCTTCAGTTGGTTAAGCTAGCTAAATAATAGCTATACGTTCACAGCAGCTGCAGTGCAGTGTTGATTTTGTCTAATCCACCAGACGTTTTACAAGTTAAATGGCAGTCAAGCTTCATTTCTGCTAATTAAACTGTAAATTATGGGAATTTGCTGCCTCACTAACATCTTGTCCTTTTGGTCTTGTTAGCAGCCTAAAACGTCTTCGTTCTTGGTTTCAAGAATTGGTTGGAAACAAGAAGAACTTGCGTAAAAGTTTGACGTGTTTAGTGTCCAGTGTCAAGTGAATGGATTTAAACATAGCAACACTGCCGGGTTTGTTTTTAAAACCCTAGTCAGTTATGCTAGCTACAGAAGAGCTTCATTAGCCAAGGCTAAGCACGAGCAAGCTGTTTGCAGCATTGACGTTGTGCGCTTCATGAGACCTGTGATGAGGTAAATAACAAAACTGCATGATTTCTGCTAATAATGATGCATGTGCTAAAATATAAAGCTAATCAACAGTTCAGCTTGACAATTTGCTGTAGCGAAAACGTCCTCGTTAGCATCTAGATGGATTTATAATACTGTATATCATCCCAGGAAAAAAATGTACTATGAAATTTGGCAGTGGAACCATGAAGTGGCCAAAATCAAAATCACTATCAAAAATGTACAGCAGAACTGTGAAAGTTTACATTAAAACTGTCGAGCAATTTAGAGTTTTATTCTGAAATCTCGCGTTTTCCTGGGATGTACAGTATACTGTCAGTGCTAGCTAACTAGCTAATTAGAACCTACTTGATTTTAAAATGTAGCAACGTTTAGTGCTACTGATAAACGTACTTGGGTAAACTAGTTAACGTACGCTAACAACAGCTAAGAGCAGTAACTTTTTTAAATTACATTTCAGAATGAAGAAGTATACTATACTGCTCACAAATATTAGGAAAATATCCCATAATCAACTATCCCCTAACTTTTGTGGACTATTAACAGTGTCAACTATTATTGCTAGGCTAGCACTGCGCTAGAAGAGCTAGCTATAGCTGCCTGGAATATGACTAATTCACAAGGAAAATTCAGAAAACAGATCAAACTGGATCTTAAATCCATTGCGTGTCTGGTTTTGTTAAACCTTTGATGAATAAATGTTCTAAAACAAATCAGTTTAAAAAGCTAAAACATTTCCTTTTTACATTCCAGCTGAATATTTTTAGCAGCCTGCATTTGAAAACTGAATTGAACCAATGTCTGTTAGGAAGGGCGGAATCAGAAAGGATTTATTATTAACACCATTTATTAACAACATTTTTTGGACTTAACGTTAGTCTACGTTCATTTCATATTTACAATATACAACTTAAAAAAAAGCCTACCATGGAGAGATGGAATGTTTCTCTCCATTTAACCAACCGTAACACTTTATCTGAAGGAACCAGAAAAATAACGTCCATAAGGCACACACAATGCATTTTGTATTCGTATTCAGAGAGTGTTGTGTAAAAGTGTAGGCACCCACAGGCGCATGCTGTACTTTTTAATATCTGTCACCTATGCTTTTGTGTAAATAATGATAAAAGTGTTATACCTACACCGGGAAGACTGAGCGTTTAAGTAGGTGGGTTTCTCATATTTTACACACATCAGTGTCAAAGAGTGCTTTGGTCCTCTACACTTTCTTCATCCTGGACAATTTCAGACATTAGTACAGAAAACAAGGAGCGCTTTATACCAAGCTGATCCATTCTGAAGCGATTGCGGTTCTGCTTAGCAGACATGAGCTCTCTGACTGGGCTGTGCTGGCACAGTGGTTAAGGTACTGGAATATTTACAAGAAATTCCAGGGGTTAAGACACAGAGCCAATTTTGGGCCCTTAAGCAAGGCCCTTAACCCCCACTAATGTTTGGAAACTTACAAGATTGAATCAGTTGTACGTCCTAAAGGCTTTGAATTTAAATTGTAACTGTTGCTAGTTTGACTGAGTATCTTAACTAGAAATCAGGTCAATGCAGTAGAGAGCTCTCGGGAAGCCTGTCTGTACCAAAACATCTGTTAGAGCATCAGATTTAGCTAGTAAAATAAGTAATGTTTGGTCAATAATTCTGAGGGCGTGTGGACAAAAAACGATGGGGAATAAGTTCTGATAAATCCATCATAAGTTAAATTTAGCATAAATACAGGAGTTTAATATATACTGTAAACACACTGCTCACAAAATTTTGAGGATATTTCATTATGGGATATTTCATTTCTGTCAGCAGTATATAATAGCACAGTCCATATATTATAGCATGTTACCATGACTTTTCCTTACTACATTTCCCAGTGCTCATCACTCCTGCCAGGTTACTCCCTGTTTTTAAGCTGTGCAGAGGGCTGGACAGAATCATAGTGTGTATGTAACTTAAGCCAAAAACGCGTCTATTAAACTACAATTAGGCAAAGCCATGACACTGCTGACTTCCTCGTACGAGGATGGGAAAATATTACGTATCGCTTGTCTGCGAAAATGACAAATTCAGAGTGCTGAATGTGTATTTCTGTTTATTAGCAGACTGCCATTGTAAATTCAAAATACGAGCCATCGTTAAATGGGGAGTACCAGTATTGACCTATTGACCAGATGGCTGAGACTGCCAACATGTCACTGTTGGGCTCTTGAGGAATTAAGGCCATTAGCCTCCAACTGCATGGATGGTACCCTGTTCCATGTCGTGATGTCAGAAGTATCTCTAGGGTGAGGTAAGTCCATTTGGCTCTGTTCAGAGTTGTAAATGTGCCATTAGTAGAGCAGGTCCAGTCCATAAATCTAATATCTTGTACTTGAAGTTGATCTACAATTTGGTTCTCGCTAACTGCCTTACAGCCTTACAAGTCTAACAGTAACCAGCAAAAACCTTTTGCTCTAACATTCTTACGCATGGTCGCGACTCTGTAGGCATAATCACTTCAGAATGGACCAAGACAACCAAAAAGATAAACATATATTTATATATACATACAGGTCTGTGATTGGGATCAAAATCCCCTTTCATGGCATTCGAGGAGGAAAAGACTTGAAGGTTGCGTAGCAGGTTTAAAGTGACGTTTTCGAAAGAAGCAGCAATCGCATGTCCTGCAAATAAAATACACGCCTCTGACTCGTTCCTCCAGAGAACCACTCGCTAAACACTGTTCCTCTCCATAACTCTTCCATTTCAGTCTCGAAATAATGCACTACAAGCTCTTCTATGCCTCATTAAATTAACGCGAATATAAGTTCATAAACGAATAATGCAATCGACCGCCGTTCATACGATCTGAACAGACGAAAAACGTACTGTTTTAACAGCATTGCAGGAAGATTAAAGATGCTCTACGAGCTGGAATATGACAACACTAACAATGCAGAATGTATTCCTGTATATGGAGTTAAGCTGAATGGACGGGATATACTGGTAGCAAGGCGCTATTGTAACCAGGAGTGTGAAAGCAAAGTCGTAAGCACCTGACGTGAGCACTCTGAGACGTGCTGCAGTTTGCTTTTGTCATAAATGCTCTGCTCATATTCTTCCCCTCCAACAAAAACAAATCGATATTTTTGTATGGTCATGCTTAAAGGTACAATCAGCAATTTAAACACGGCACAACTTTTGTCATTAAGAACGATCTCCACAACTAGTGGAATATATATAGAATTGAAGCAACAGACTCCTTAAATTGGAAATAATAAACAAACCACCTAGAACATGGAGCCAATCTACTCCATGTTGTTTTGTTTGGGGGTGTTTTGGGCCTTTGAAGAGGCTAGATGTTTGTTCCAATATTTTTATCTAGCTATAGCTAATGCCTGCGAGAATCTCCAACAATACCTTTGTCAGACATTCCTGTGCCACTCAAATCTTCTGATGAAATTTCTACTGATCGTTCAGCTTAAAAAATGTGTTTATGAGCCGGATCATCAATTGGGACCAACATATCAGGTTTAGCCAATTTATGAACCATATACGTACAACACACACACACATTCAAATGAACAAACACATACACAACGAGTGGCGTCAAACGTAAGCCGAGTCAAATGAATGGTTTAACTGATCACCCTTATCTTACTGGAAATGACTGAGAAAATAAACAGAGCTCAGGAATGCAAAAACCAATCTGCATAGTGAAGGCGTTGAAGTTGCGTTACGATAACCCTGCTCGTTATCAAGGCGTGTGCTAAGTCCCGTATACTGAAGCCTGCCGGACTGCATGAAGCCAGTTCCCGACTACTTGTACGGCCGGAGGAAGGCCGATACTTTGCTGCTGATGAGCCGGATGAAGGACCGCGGCAGCATCTCGTTGGAATCCCGAGCCGTATACTTGTAGTAGTTGTTGGGGTGTGCCAGCACGTCGAAGAGCGTCTTGATTAATTTTCTGTCCTGAGAAACACAGGGTAAGGCAGATTTGGTTTAACATACGACATAATGATGTCAAACAAGACAGACCTAGGAACCGGATGATCATTTATCTCACTCTTGACAAGTTTGAGATCCTTAAAGAGGGACACCGTTTCCTCCTGGAGGATCCTAAAGTGTATACAGTAGCATTTGCCAGTTCTACCAGCAAGATGATAAGTGAAAACCAACGGGATTCTTGTCGTCTCAACAGAAGATGGTTTATAAGTAAGTGTAAGATCTCACCTTGAGGATCTCTTGATGGTTTTCTGAGGCATATAGCCTTCCATCCCTCACAATGTCCTCCACCAGCTGCTCATAGTCCTCTGAAATACAAGGAGGCACCAAATGTAACTTACACATGCCAACAGCAGCCATGAACTGCCATGAGGGCCATGTTAATGAATCATTTCCATTGAAAAAATTAAAACTTGCCTTTTATTGTTCCTCTCCTTTGATACTATCACTACCTTAGGAAATGGGGTTAATATTTAGACCCAGTCTTTGAAGTTTAGGTTTTGAGGTAAGTGCCTACCGTCGTATGTTACGTAAGGGATGTGAAAGCCTCGAGCGCTGTTTACATCGTTGGATTTGAAATTGATCCAGAGGCGGCGTGAGCGAGCCGTGAATGCGATGGGCCTCTCGTAAGTCTGGCACGTCTCGTATGTTGTTATGCTGGTAACTGACCCTGTGGTGACAGAAATCAAAACAAATTATATATACAGATATGCCGAGTTCTAAACACATGAATGTGCAGATGAAAACTGGTTACATAAAGTCTACGGTATAGGAGCAGTAAAAGAAATAAATGAAATAAATACCCTTAAGACCATCCAAATAAATATACGTAAAACATGGCAAAAACACCAATCAAAATGCTCACTGAAAATCAGTAAAACATGTCATTTGTCTTTGGTGCATCTCTTTTCACTCACAGTTCTTCCTCATCACCAGAACGTCTCCACAGTCATCCTCAGACGGAAGGAAGATCTCGGGTACGACGATGAGGATTTTGCGCTTGCTGGGGGGGTTGATGGTCCATATGCAGTCCACGTTAGCAGGGTAATCTCCGGGGTAGTTTGGTGACTCGATGTACCCGATGTATTCTCCGATTTCACCCCCGCATTCCCTCTCTGAGCAAACAGATACAGTTTCTGCTTCATTTTAACAATTGCTGAGTGACCGGCTACCTTTCTCATTTCATGCCTAGAAAGGACGCCAATAAGCCAATGAAAAGCAAATGTGCTCTGAACAGGAACAGGAATTTTTCTATGGATTTCTGTCAATCAGTCATGTTTGAGTTTGAACATACAGAGCAAAAAGGAGAACGTATTCTCCAAACTAAGAGCAATAAGCCATGAATTATATGTATATATATATATATATATATATATATGATATATATGATATGATATTACCTCATTTTTGCACGTTCTTTGGTCTGATTAAGCGGAATTTTGGTCCAAATAAGCGAATAACATTACACGTATTTAATAGGATTTGTTTCGGTACTTTAGGATTTGGTCCGAATAGGCGGCTGGTCCCATTAACCGGAATCGACTGTACCACTGCTACGCACTTGAACATAGAATGGAACGCTAAATTAAACCAGGTGCGCTTGAACTCATTTGAATGGGTTGTGTTTGGTAACAGTTGTAAGCAATTAATTTGGACAGGGAGGGTTTTTACCTCACCTTTATGTAAACAATGTCCTGTTTCAGTGCTGTTCTTAGAACTGACCTGCGTTTGCCTGCTGCTTCTTTCAACCCATCTGCATATTTCTTATTTAAAAATGTTCACATCTGGACAGATTCCTCATGCATGAAGACAGTTTTCCTAATGAAAATGTTCATCCAAAACATGGATTGCAATTATTTTCACACATTGCCCAGCTCTGGGTTCTCTCTGTCCAGTCTGCCTGTACTGATTTCCTAAATTTGTGTGCGGTTGGGGCATTAGGATGTATGACTAGAAATTAAGCTTTATTTTAGTGTGATTTTTTTTAGACTTGGAGTTTTATAGACTTTCTAAACGACCTTCTGGTAAGGTCAGACTTAATTAGCTTTATTACAGTTGTGAATAAAATGGGTCAAGTCAGGGATTGCCCTTAATAATACCCCCTCCCCCAAAACCAAGGCTCGAACTGTACACTAACGGCGATATCTCACACACAGGCTGGGCCTTGACTGGGAGATCCCTCACCTATGACTGGCTACTGCTCCGGCCAATCAGCTGGCTCGTTTGGTACAGCGGCCAAGAACGTTCAGCACACAGGAAATAATCTTTAGAACGTGACGCTCTAGAACAAAAAGTTGAGAGTTCGATTGGGCGAAACGGCACTTGTTACCTTCTTTCTTTAAATAACTGACCTGTTTCTGTTTATTTTAAATAACTAATTTCGTGTTCTCATTTGACATATATCTTTTGTCGTAGACAGATTCTTAGGAATAGTTTTGTTTGATGTTTTTGAGTCTGATTTGATTAAATCACTGTTAATGTTCTGAATAAGGTACTGTTTTCATCCTTTAATCTTCGAGCTAGTTTTAATAGTGGGTGTGACTAGTTTACCACTAATGCAGTGCATTTATCGCTGATGGTGACCACAAAAATTGTGCTTGATTTTCAGTACGTTTTGAATTCCCACACACACACACACATTGCTATTTATTCGGATATGCAAATGAGCTAACATTTTGGCTACGCGTGCCTTGCTTTTTAGAAATCGTGGCCTTGCGGTTCAATTGGAAATGTTATTTTTTCTCTCTGGCTGTCAGATGTGTTGGCACTAGAAATCTGACCTGGTTTAGAAATGTTTTAGTCGTGTTTTGGTGTCTGAAATCTGCTTTAGTTTCGAAGTCTAGTACATACAGGTTTACTGCTGTAATCCAACTAAGTCGATGCTTGTTTGGCCATACGTCTGGTCCAGTTTGGCCATACGTCTGGTCCAGTTTGTCCCTCACCAGTAAAGGCAGGACAGAAGGCCGTTGCATTCTGTTTCTTGTTCATGGCAACTCAGGAAGACGACGTGTCACTAGCAAGACACATTGTGGGACCTTAACAACTTTTCCTTTTGCTAAGCATTAGGAAATGATCTGGGCAGAGACGGGGTGTGTAGTGAACGTGCCACCTGTGTCTGGATGGTGGAAAACGAAACAGTGGGAAACTACTCGTGCTTGTAGGTGGATAAACCGATAATCTCAACTTTTGGTCTGTTTGGGCAGCTTAGGTCAGAAAGGCTTAGATGCTGGGTGCCCCTTTTTAAAGTCTGCCAGCTGGGCAAACGTCTTCAAGTAGAGGCATGTCAATGCCACTCGCCAAGGGGTACACTACCCAAAAGTCGCCGCGGAGAACCTTTCTATAGGGCAGAGGGAAAGCATTTTTCTTGTCTAATCAGACCACACCTGTAAGCATTCCCATACCTGCATGTCAGGACTTTTTAGGGTCAGTGACTTTAATGGAGAGCTCACCCCCGCCTCCACCTCACTGATTTGGTATCATTGTTATTATTATGTACTGCCAAAATGAAATATCCCCTCGTTTTTGTGACCGCTGTAATTTGATGCTCTAATTAACGGCCCTGTTGACACGCTCCAGTGCGCGGCAGTTTATAATTTTTTTTTTTTTTTAGATAAACCACACCTGCAAATCTGTGAATAGAGATGATAAAAATTCAGCTTTAACCGTCTCTTAAGTGACAGACTTTCAGCATTGGTGAGAAATTTAAAGGCAAACTTCAGACACAAAGCAAAACTCGATCGACTACATTTGGAAAACCGGGAACATGATGAAAACCTGTTTTAAATCATACTTTAGCTGAGAGTTAGGAAGCCACAATTCTTCAGCTATAAGTAGGTGTGTGCTACGTGCATTAAGAGCTCCTATATCTGAAGGGCTTGGTTTTGTTTTTGAGCCACTATGCAAAAGTGTGATGCTTCTGATCAGATTTGTTGTGAATAATAAAAAAAAAAAAACGTACTTGCACTTCAGACTGATGGTTTTTCTTTAGCTTGTGTCATTTTGCAGCAGCTCTCTGTGTGATTAAAAAGGAAGTGCAATAGTTCTGTTGGCTTGTGCTTTAGAAATCATTGTTCGGGTTGCAGCCACTTGTAAGAAATTAAACTTGACATTTTATTACGTGTGACATCACACGGTCCTGATCGCAGGAAAAAGTGCACCAGTGTGATGTCATGAAAATAAACCTGCTCTTGTAATTCTCAAGATATATAAAGGCTGGGCAAGTTGGATTTCCGTTTCTGATAAGAGCAGTGTTTAAAATTGTTTCTGATAAGAGCAGTGTTTAAAATTGTTTCTGATAAGAGCAGTGTTTAAAATTGATTTCTTATAACAGCAGTGTTTAAAATTGATTTCTGATAAGAGCAGTGTTTAAAATTGTTTCTGATAAGAGCAGTGTTTAAAATTGATTTCTGATAAGAGCAGTGTTTAAAATTGATTTCTGATAAGAGCAGTGTTTAAATTTTGTTTCTGATAAGAGCAGTGTTTAAAATTAGTTTCTGATAACAGCAGTGTTTAAATTAAATTTTCTGACAACAGGAGACTAGAAACGTAGCTAAATTCCTGAACCTTGAAGATGAATCGCTGGAACATGAAGCAGAACACGTGTAGAAAACAGTAACGACTTTTTTTTACGTTTTTAAATACAACAATACCGTTTTAATATAAACAATAAGAACACCTGAAGACCCAGATTCCATGCATGGCCGTGTTAGAAAACATAGTACAGGACAGGACATGGTTACAGCTTGAGCTTGCTGGCAGAAACCTCTTTGTTCTTCTTCTTCTTCTTGGAAGCCTCATTCTTCGAGCCCTTGATCTGGGTCCGGACTTGGTCCTGCAGCTGAGAGAAGAAGGCCTTGGACGAATGTAGGGCTTTGTCCATTCCATCATCCTGCCAAGGGCAAAGTCATCGAGTGTAGTTAGGAGAACATGTGCAGCTTAGCTTAGAGTGCATTATAAAATAAAGACTGACCGTCAGCACTTTGGCTTTTCCTCCTTTACTCAGTTTCTTAAGCGTCTCTTGGACATGAGCCTTGGAAGTTTTACTGATCGCTCCTGATCTCGTGGCTTCTTTCAACTTCTTCCTCTTTTCCCGCTCCTGAATCTTCAGCCGTTTCAGACTCTTCTTCTTGCGTCTCTCGCGTTTCTTATCTGTAGCCGTTTTCTCCGTGTCTCCGAGAACGTCGCCGGCTTTGTTCTTCTCCTGAATTAAAGGTTCTGACACGTTAGCAGTAGACCAAAGCCAAATTCAGATATCAATCCTTTTAACGCTTATCGACGCTAACCTTGATTTCTTCAGGCGCTAATAAAGTGGCATCGCTGGCGCTGACCGGAGCCACTTCCTCCATGGTGATGGAAGGTAAGTTCGAGACGACCTTCACTTCAGGAATGTGCTGTAGACATGAGATCAGTAGGGTGAGGTGGAAGGTTCGTAGCTTCACACGTAGAGTGAAGTGAGTTTGAGCGTACTTACTGGTTTTGGTGTGAAGTGGAAATTAGAAAGAGCGTCCAGTTTGAGAAAGAGTGAATCCATGAGCTTTTGGATTTCAACGTGAGCCGGATTCTCCTTCTCCTCGGTCTGTCCCTAAAGACCAGCATCAGAACAAAGTTAAAAGCCTTACTAAATCTGGGGTGGCCTAATACTTTAGGAAACTGGACTATTGGACTCTGGAAGGTCCAGAGCTAAAATCCCACCTATGATAAATACTGCAACTATAACACAACTGCTTACACTGTAAATCTGTTTCAGGTGTAAGAACACAATCTAAATGTCTTGTTCTTGGGTATACACTGGTGATGTAATGTAACTGAGAACATCTGACAAGTGGCAGCTAAGAGCGTGTGCAGTAATAATCCAATAACTGCCGAAAATCAGATTTTCTCAGTAGTCTATTTGGACCAAAATTCCGCCTAATCGGACCAAAAAACATGTACAGTATGTAATATTAGCAAAAAAAACTCTACTGCCACCTACAGGTCTTTGCGTACCATTTTCATTTACTACAAAAAAGTAGCCACAAGTCGCTACTTAGTCATACACACACACACACATATATATATGTATATATACACATACATACACATACTTACATACACACACAGATAATTTAATCTCGAACATAGTTTAAGAATGAAATAGAACTATAATTAAGATTAAAGGACATAACTGACA
>JAUZSU010149589.1:0-14732 GCA_034780255.1 Parotocinclus maculicauda
CCCCCCGCTATTTTTTTTTCTAATTAGACAGGTAACTTAATTTAATTGCTCCAGTGTCCACTTACAATGCTTGTGTGCCCATAGTAGTTGTTTTTATCTTGAGCAGCAGTTGGCATGGGTACTGATGAATATGCTGGTATTTAGCCCTATACTCAGCAGGGTGTATTGTGACTATATTCCTCACGTGATTATGCATTAAAAGTTCCTGCAGTGCATCCCTTCTCAGACCACTTTCAGTAATCCTAATTGAGAGCACACCACATGCCTTGTTGTTTAGACATGGTCTGACCCAGTCATCTGGTCAACATCACTTATTAAAGTCGCTCAGGTATTTATTCCCAGCACATCAACTGCAAAAATCAATTGTTCACTTAACATTTAACTTGTGCATATTTGTAACAAGATAAACACTATTTTGTTATTCATTCTGTGTGTCTTTGTGGTTTTGTATTCATCCGTTATAGTACTTATACCGTTGATGTTATCTGTACTTAGATAAATAGTAATAGTACCGTAATAGTCGAGATGTTATCTGTACTTAGAGAAATGTTGCAAACCTAAACCAAGAGAAATACTTCTTGTGTTCACTCTCCTTTCAGAAGACAGCTGTGGCTCAAGGCAGCTGTGTGGGGGTAGCCAGGCCGCCACGGAGCGTATGATCCAGTTTGGCCGAGAGCTGCAGGCGCTCAGTGAGCAACTCTCACGCCAGTACGGCAAAAACACCACACACAAGAAAATGCTGCAGGTGAGAAACATGATTCAAACCTAGAGAGATAGTGTTGGCATCTGCATGGGCTGCAACCGGGTACAGCAAACACAAGAAATGAAAGCAAGTAAAATATATTGCTATATGCGTTATGTAAAACAGATGCACCGATCAATAGGCCAATTCTGCACTGGGATTTCAGCATGATTGGTCATATCTGGCGATTGCCCAGTGTCATATAACCGATTCGGGGCTGTTTACATTTATATTGGCACAAACACAACCACACATGAACAACACAGTGCTTTTATTGAACTTGAATTCATATGTGTACAGAATATGTATTCATTCATGTGTACAAAACTTTAAACATGGCTCAGCTTTTTGCCGGATTGTTTTAAGAGACCACTGCTGACACACGTCATTAGATTTCAGTTTTGTTTTGAGTGCTACTTGGTCAGCTAAATCCCTTCTCCATTCATCGGAGTGTGCTGTTTGCAATACATAGCATAGCAAAAATAAGCCATGAAGGAACAACTCCAACAACGTTCAGAACAATGAATTTAATATGACGTCATCAAAACAGCATCATCTCAGTGAGTATACGAAATTACCAGTCTAAATCGTTAAAGTGCAGAGCCAGTTTACAAGCCAACAACCCCACTATATTTCTTTAGCAACAAAGTTTCCATTAAAATAAAAGTTTTACAAGAATATACAGTTTCTGTATGCTGTAATATGTCATTATTTGGTCAGATCAAAGGTATGCATGTGATGTGAACTGCTTTTGAGGTTGGAACAAAACGTCAGCTTCCTCCATATAAACAGAACACTGAACACTGTGTGCATAATCAATAAAATCTACAAAGTTAATGAGACCCAAAAAGACTACCAGGACTACCAGGATTTCTCTCTTGAGATGGTAACCTGAAGTGAACCTCCAGGAACCCTCCCTCCAGACTTGGTGATGAGATAAAATACAAATCACACTCAAAACAACAAGCAGGTTGGGAGATATACCAAACATACAGAATGCTTAACGAAAGCCAAGGATTAAAGTTGTTTTAAGGCAGCGGAAATATGGAACCAAATAATTTGGGAGGCATTAATACTTAATTATATTACACTGTAATGAGCAGCACTTAAACTAAGACTTAAAGTAACAGTTTTGTGTTCATTCATTGCTTTAAAATTTGAAGCGCTGTACTACAGATAAGAATTTCCTTGTTTTCACAACCACTTATTGCTGTTGTTATCATTGCTTAGAACGCCACGCTTTTTATGCATGTTTGACATCTTATGGTGGAGTTATTGATATAGTTTTCTCATGCCTGGAAGATCAACATTGAGTTCCCATCTACAAACAGTTACCTAGGTAAACAGATCACGGGGAAGCTATGAGCCAGAAGGTATGAGAATTCTGTAAGGTGCCAGCAATGTAAACATTCGTTTTTACTCATAATGCTGCTGAATTCTACAGGTACCTTTCAATGATTAAAATGAAATGATTTTTTAATTTGGTGCTTGTATAAAGGTATCAATGAACATTCCTCAGCCTGTGATTGTTTATTAGTGCTCTAATGTGTGTCCATGTGTGGCTATCTGTAGGATGCATTCAGTCTATTGGCATATTCAGACCCATGGAATTGCCCAGTGGGACAGCAGCTGGACCCCACGCAGAGAGAAGCCATCTGCTCTGCCCTCAACAGCGCCATCTTGGGTAACTTCAGAAAAACTGCCACACACACTGTATGACCAAAATTATTTAGGCATGTCTTCTATCTGCTATAATAGGTTCATAACAATAAATCGTACAGGCATGGATTCTCTACAGACAAAGACAAGAGTTCTCACTGAGAAGCACCTGTACACCTTCACATTCATGCAATTAACTAATCAACCAATCAGGGCTTAATTCCTTGGCCAAGCTTGCCTCATGACTCCAGAGATCCCTGTTCTAATCCCGACCTTAGACTGTCCCTGTCCTTTCATTATCTATGTTGGTTTACTCTGTGTACTTCGGTTTTCTTCCACATTCCAAATATACACATGAGGTTAATTGGTTGCGCTAAATTTACCCAGTATGAATGTATCTGACTAGTATCAATGTAACGTTGTTCCTGTCATGAACGGGCATTGGTGCTGATAAACCATTAAATAAATAATCCCATTCACCATCAAAATAGAAAAAACACATGTGATCTCTGTGATTTAGACCATGGTATGATTGTTGGTGTTAGCTTTCTGTAACTATGAAAGGTATCGAGTGAAAGGTAGTTCTTTATGTTGATAAGTGGTCAAAGCAGAATGGTCAGACTGGTTCGAGCTGACAGAAAGGCTATGATAACTTTGATGTACAATTGTGCGAACAGAAAAACATCTCAGAATGTTCCAGTTGTTGAACATTTAGAGCCATAACAGAAGAAGACAACAGCATGGAGTTCCACTTCTGACAGAAAAAACAGGTTACAGCTGGAACAGACGCTCCTAAACTGGACAGATGAAGACTGGAAAAATGAAGCCTGGTCTGATGAAGTTGATGAAGGCACACAGATGGCAGTTTCAGAATTTGGCAAAAACAGCATAAATTCATCGACCCAACCTAAGTCATGTCAACAGGCTGGTTGAAGCAGTGTGATGGAATGAACAGTGTTTCTGGACACATTTTGTTAACTTTCCAAACTAATCAATCTTTGCTAGATTCCACTGCCTTTTTGAGGATTGTTGTGGATTCTTTCATTTCCATAATTTACTCATCTAATATCTACTTTGCTTATGATATGTACCATGTCACAAAGCAGAAGTAGTATCAAACTGGTTTCATGAACATGACAAACAGTTTGGTGTTGCTTCAGTGGCCTTCCCAATCAAGTAGAACATTTTTGTGGTACAGCAGGAGATTCACAGCATGGAAGTACACCTGAATACTCTGAAAGAAATGTGTGATGCAGCAATGTCACAAAAGTGCGTTTCCAACAAGCCCTTGGAATACGTGCCATAAAGAACTGAAGCTGTATTTAGAGCAGACCCGATATTACTACAGTGTTCCTAAGAAAGTGCTTGGTCAGTGTGTATCTAAACTCTTGATTTTATTTTATTTTCTATTTTTTTTTCATTCACTGACTAGTGGCTTTCAGATTTTCCAGTTACCCTTTATAAATAAGTTTTTGTTTCCGGCTCTGTCAAGCTAAATTATGTTTGAGCTAGATGTTATGGTGAACGTTAAAAACATCAGTTAGATGAAAACCCCTAAGAACTTCCTTATTTACCCCTCTTACAGAGTCTCAGAATTTGCCGAAGCAGCCCCCACTTATGCTGGCGCTGGGTCAGGCCACAGAGTGTGTGCAACTCATGGCCCGTGTGCGCTCCGGTTCCTGCTCCTTTGCCAGAGTTGACAGCTTTTTGCACTAGCCCAAGGCCAGGTGATATAAAGCTCTTGCTATCTCTCTCTCTCTCTCTCTCGCTCTCTCTCGCTCTCTCTCGCTCTCTCTCGCACACACATACACACAATGCCTATACAGTATTGACACTGAGTGACACTGTAGAATAGCTGCAAAAGTGTGTGTGTGTACTATACCATATACCAAGGTCATTTAGGTCATTAGAATCCTATGGTAATTAGCCCTGTTATAGTTTGTCAAACAAATATCAACCCCAAGTTGCAGAATAGAATCAGTAACCACCATTTAACATAAACACCTGTATACACTTGTGCTATTGTTTGGTTATATTATACATTGTTCTTTCCTTTTATCTTAAGATTACTTCTGACAGCTCGACAGAGATTTTATGTTACATTATGTACTATTCATAATGCTGTCTATTTCCATTCTAATCTAAATCTGGAAATAAGGACATACTGACACTAACTACACTGGCAGTAAAAACCAATTTGGCTGAATCACATTTTTGTCCATAATTAATACATAACAAAATGTACAAACACAGCAAGTACAAAATTACATTGGTTATCAATGTGTAATGAGTTTATCGTTCTTGGCCGTCCTCTAGCCATCATAATATCTTTTCATGTTGACATACTGAAGTACTTCTTGATGAATACTGTTCTTTTGGATCATGTTTGTGATTTCAGCAGTAGAGAGAACGTATTACCAGCGGTATTTAAGAGAAGTTTGTTCCTAGGTCATTGCTTTCGTACAGTAAACCTCATTAAGCTTAATGTTATGTTAAGCTTTGTTCATGTTAAGCTTTTAGACTCTCCCGGCTAACGCAGCTGTTTGGAACTATATGGAACTGTAATGTGGGAGCAACCCTAATCTGTGTCAACCATCACACAACCCAGACCCGAGCCCGGGGAGCTTAATGGCAAATAGAAACATTTGTGAAAAATTTTTTTAGAAACACATGAAATGCAGCCGTAACTTTCGTACCAGAACACCATACACCTTCATTAAAACAGGGTAGTTCTATTGAAATTACTCTACCACTGAGCCACTGAGGGTCCAAATCCCGCCTCTGGCAAGGTAAAGATTCAGTTGTGCCCTTAATCAACTTACGAGCTAATCTGTTACAGAAGAGCCTAAAAACAAATCAAGGTATTTGATTTTTTTTAATATGTTATAGTTATATTATATAATTATCTCAGTGCCCGATCAGTGGATTAGTACTAATGTAAATGCACACAAGAACAAGTTTTACTAATGGGTTTTGGATTTTTTTCTGTGTAATAACGCGTGCGTGTGTGTGCGCGCATGCGCGTTTCCCCGTGTGTCTGTCCTTGACCGTGTGTGTGTGTGTCCCCGTGTGTGTGTGTTCACAGGCAGTGTTGAGGACAGTGGAAGAAGTGGACTTTCCAGTTGGTTGCCATAAGGAACACGCACGTTTGATTTAGTGTATTAACTTGCCACTTGTCGCAGGCAGTTCGGATGAGGAATGACCAGAAACACGGAGGAGAGGCTTCATTTTAATTTAGTATTATCAAATACAAATTGTGTGACACTATTTAAAGACAGTTAATTATTATTCCGTTTATCTAGTCATTTTTATTTTAGTTTCTATTTTTGTCAGTTTGTTGTGCTCATCTTGACATTGAACCAGATTCCCTTCTTTGTTTTTAACGGGTGGGTTCCGTGCATAGTATTCCCAACACGCACCATATCTGAGGTAATGCAGAGTAGTAAAGACTTCTCCAAACCTTAAGAACAACACATCAATTTTCTTCAGAACTCAGGTATTTCTGACGCGTTTCATTTTATTATGGGACAATGCAGAAGGAGGTATTCCTGTACCTAGCAATACTCTTTATCATTTTAGAAAGCCTTGCTTATCTACCTGAAATTTTGCTGACTGCAGCACCACATAAGCTGCACGTTATAAATTGTTACGCAAAGCTAAAGTGCGGTAGAGTAAGCGCTGGGGTTTTAACTCTTGACTTAAGAGTTAAAATGTTTTCCAACGTTCCCAAGCATTTCATCTCCAATCTAGTAGTTCAGCTCAGGCACCAGCATCAGTCGTATTTAATATATGCAGGAAATACATTTGCAACCCAGACCTAGACAGACAAGAGTTACTAAAGTTTGGGTCTTTCTCTAAAATGGGCTTCTATTTTAATGCTGATCTTTACAGAGTAACAAATCATTTAAAGCCCAGCTTTTATTGTTTTGGCTAGGTTTATTAACATTGATTCTGTGGGTGTCTGTGTATGGCTACAATGAATAAAAATGAGGAAAAAGACGGTTAGTAATTTCATTATATTCTGACTGCACCATTTAGGCTATCAGATTGATTACTTTCGCAAATTTTTTCATTTCGGATAAGCTTTTATGTTACGGGTTTCACTTTGACACCAGTCTCCTGATTCTGTAGTTGTCGCCATTAGACTGAATTAGATGAATGTGGAGACACTGTACCTCAGCAGGTACAGCAGGGAACATTTCATTACTCTATTTACCACTTGCAGGATTCCAAATGAGAACAGAAAATGCAAACATGTACCGTAGTTTCTTATTACGTTGCACATTCGTTCTCTCTCTTTGTTTCTTTATCATCATAAACAGTGGCATCGCTACTTTGACACTGTACACCGTTTCAAAAACAAAATTTAATTGTTATCTAATCTCAGCAGGTCTTATATAATGTAGCAGGTGGCAGACATGCACATTTTAAATAACTGGATAAATCAGTATGTCTACCCTAAATCAGAACTTTTTTATATACTTGCTTGAGACACGAGGGAAATGTTCAGCAAAGCTCCATTTAATTAAAGTCAGCTCCAGAGTTATTGGTCTATCTGTTAAATTACTTACATTTAAGCACTTTGATCGAAGTTAAATAACACTTTTCACTGACCACATATCACAAATACAGGCTTCTCTAAATTTGGTACTTTGTGCAACTTCCATTTGCCATGCAGTAACAGCAGTGGATTTTCTCCTATAATGCTTGATAAGATCAGGGCACAAAAGCTTATTTGCTTAGCTATTATATTATTTGTGTATGTGGTGTATATGTTTTTGCTAAATTTTCTATTTCAGTTCTTTTGGGCATGAGATTAGGGCCTTTAAATGAAAACGGACCCAGAACAAGAAAGAACCTCCATCAAATTTCACAGCATCACCTACAGCATTAAGCAGATACCCTTATCCTAAATTACAACTGATGCAATCTTACACTGTACATCCTATGCAGTTGAGGGTCAAGGGCCCAGCAGTGGCAGCTGAAACACAAGACCTTCTGGATTTAGGTTCATTTCTGTATTTTTTTATTGGCAAGACCTTTTTGTCTCATCTAACCCTAGAAATTGGCTGCCATTAAATTTATGACTTTGTCTTCCTCAAAATGCTTGTTGGCAGTTGGGGAAAAAAGGTGTTCTTTCTGACATGCCTTATAAACAGTTTGCTGGTCCGGAGGTGGCATCTATTTGTATATTTGTAGACCCCTGATCATATCTTTAATCCTCCTCACTATTCATGGAGGCAAAATACCTTTGCACAGGAGGGTTCATTACTATCATTTTCCTCATATTATAAATAAGATGGGTTTTGTTCAGTTAGGTTGAAGTTTTATTCACAAATATATTTTTATTTACCCATCATTGCTAAGGTTGCTAATAATTCTGGAGCGGACTTTATATATCAGATTAGTTGTTCACTATGTTGTTTGCTTGTATTGGAGGATTGCTTATAAGTATGCATCCCTCATATGCCATCTATTGGTTAAAACAGTAAACACACAATTATAAACACTTGAGATCTACCCGTGAAAAAACAGTGCTGGTGAACAGGTGTACAAGCTACTTGATTTAAAACATGTTTTCTACTTCTTAACTGGACAGTAAACAAATCAGCATCTCTATTTGTAGTTGATGCTATTACCCCTGGGATAAGTTATGGAATTGCCACACCTTTCACCTAACAAAGCAAACAAACAAGTCACATATATGACACCAAGCAAATTTATAAAAACTATAAAAGCATAAACTATGGTTTATGTCAGCTGGTAAAAAAATGTTGACATCTTTAAACATTTTCAAACACATTTTAGTCGTATTAAGATCTGGACTGTCTGCTGGTCTTTTTGATTTCCAGAAGAAAGCTTTTAACATTCTTTGCCCTATGGCGAAATGATCATTCTCAAAAATTACATGTTCATCACCAAACCTATTTTCTAACAAAGGAATTAGATAAGTGCCCAAAATTACAACTATGCTTTGATTTCTGAGATAATTTGATCATTTGTTTATCTCAAATAGTTTATCTCCAATATGATCCAATCAAACACACTCCCTGATTGTTTCTTTTTAGTTTACTGTGATGTTCTTTTCCTTTGTTTAGGTGTTAGTGCTGGTTATTGGTTGGCTTTTTTTAATATGTAATAGGTTTAATTTATCTTTTTTTTTTACAGTTCTGTCACAAACTAACTCCAGTTTCCACTATTTTGTATTTATTTTGTTTTATTGTCCATGTTCTCTTTTAAAGGCAT
Source organism: Parotocinclus maculicauda (assembly GCA_034780255.1). NCBI lineage: Eukaryota > Metazoa > Chordata > Actinopteri > Siluriformes > Loricariidae > Parotocinclus > Parotocinclus maculicauda. The sequence continues at coordinate 8,648 of JAUZSU010149589.1, forward strand.
ATTTATTTGAGCTTTAGTTTTATTTATAGTTTTCAATGTTTCATCTTTGTCTTCCCATGTGTTTTTCTTTTATAACCTTTCCAATTTGTTTTACTAGAACCACATTTTAGACACAACTGACTGGGAACAACAAGCATTTTAGTTCTTTCTTGAATGGGTTTATATAACTATTTCAGTTATTTCGGCTGACATCACCTAGTTTCTATCAAAATTACTCTGGTCAGTAATCACTTTGTTTTAAATGCAGACTTAATTGCCTTTTTAGACCGGTATTTGTTTTATAAATATATATAATTCTTCCCATCGTGGGGGATTCCAAATTGATTTCTTCTAGTTGATTATGGAAAAAAAAACTATGCTATTAATTAAGATTCAATTTCAATTGTTTGGAATAAGCATCATGAAACCAGTGTTAAACTAGTCAACAAAAATTGTTTTGTGTCATTCCTGTGTTCACTTATTTGCTATGAAATCTGACAGTGTGAAACGTGGTAATTATATAATAATTGCCAGGGATAGTACTGACAGAAATCACTATATAGACTGACTTGTGTAAGCTCAGTTAATTGGCCATTACGAGACTTACTGATTTTGTATGTGAAAACATATTCACTGACACTCATGTTGGTGTCATCATAGTCACGCTTCGTTTTCCTTTGTTCATACAATACTCTTCATAATGAAATATTTTGGTGAGCAGTGTATTTCAGTGCTTTCTTGCCCTGTGGTATGAGGGCTGCTTTCTTTGACCTTTTACTATGTGTTACTGCAGTTTCTCAGCAAGTGGTGTTCTACTGTTACGTTGAATGTACCGAGCTGTTTACTGTTCATAACTCGTTTCACTGGCCACGAGATTGTTACATCTCTCATTTTGCACCTTTTACTTTGGGCATGTGTTATATTTTCTTATATACCTCACTGAGAACTGCCCTGTCTATTGAAGCTGATTAGTAACTCCTGACCAGGCCAAAACGCTTCTGGGCTATTTGGAAATAATCTAAGTGACATACATATTCCTTCATAAAGCCACATATATAGCTACTCTTTTAGGTCATTCTTTGTACACTCTCCATTGGAGTGGTCAATCAATAAAGGTTTTATCATTTCTGATTGGTAGATTGATGGAGATGCTGAATATGCGTGGAGACATCACATGCAACTGTAACACAATGCCAGTTGTATCTTTTAGCTCGTATATTTACTGAGCAGTATGTAGTGGAGCTTATGTTTTTTATATTTTTAGTGGCAAGAACGCCTTCAGGACTATCCACCAAAATCATATGCTGACATTTTACAATGATTCATCGTAAAGCCGAATCTTGAATAGTGACCTACAATATACAAATGAAGGGAAGATCCTCTTAGGACTAATTTGTCCTTCTTTGAATTGTTAGTGTGGTGCAGTTTCTGCCTTGAATGACAAAGAAGCAGGATAAATATAGCTAAGCTGAATACAACAAGCTGTGCACAACTTTTTTTTTCTGTATTGATTAAAATTTTATTTGAGGTTGATTTTAGCTGTTGTGAGGTAAATCACCTTCTACTTAGCATGAACCTTTAAGTACCTTTAAAACATAAAAAACAGAAAACGTTAACTAAAAAGAGAAAAAAAAATATACGTATGTATTGGAAACATGTTAAAAAATATTGTACTCATTTAATTTTGACAGAATTATTTTTATTAAAATATACATCCATCAGCATATGTTGCTGTCTTTTGTGTTATTTCAAATGTGTCGATTCTTTGTTCATGCAGCAATTGTGAAGTCATAATATTATATGTATTATATTTAACTTATTCTTATTAGTTCGCTTTCCAAACCCACGTAGTCTGATTGGACAGGGTAGCAGGAGGGCACGTGTGCATTACACAAGCTTTGGACCACGTTTTGGACACACCACTTGACCTAATGCATGTCTTTGGAATGTGCGAAGAAACAGGCAGCACATGTCAAAGGCTGGTCTGAGAACCAAACCAGGTCTGAACATGTTAAAATGTAAAATACATTAGGGGGATGCTCTTACTTGATGCATTGTAACGTGTTTTTTAATTATTTTTTTCCGAAGTACCACGTTTAATCCCAAAGTTTTCACATTTTTATATACACCTGCCTTATATTCTGTAGGTCCTCATCATGAAACAAAGACTCTGACCTATTTAGGCCTTCAGAAGACTTCTGAAGGCGTCCTGTGGTATCTGGCACAAAGACGACAGCAGCAGTGCTGTAAAGTTGCAAAGTGGGCACTCCATAGGTCTGACTTGTTCGTCCAGCATATCTTGCAGATGACCATTCAAATTAAGGTCTCTGGAATTTAAAGGCCATGTCAACACACTGTACTCTTTGTTTTGTTCCGCTGAAAGTGGTTAATAGGTTAAACTGCTACAAAGGGGTGTACTTGGTCTGTAACAATGTTTGGGAAGGTGGTACATGTTAAAGCAACATCCACCCGAATGCCAAAATCCAAGGTTTCCCTATAGAATACCACCCAGAGCATCACACTGTGAATCCCATTTACCTCACCCGCCAGTGTCTTAAATGTTGTAGCGAAATGGTTTAAGCTGTCAGCAAATATAATTTATTCATTGTCTTAATGACAAACACCTTATTAAACCAGCTTTGACTTTAAAGATTCTAAATTACAATGACGGTGGGATTAATTGACAATTAACTTAGATATTACCTGCATCAGTCCAAAAACAGATCAACAGAAGATAAGCGGAATTTAACTGGCCGGATCGTTACTTTGCTAATATCCTAAAAAATACAGAATCAGAATGGAAGAAATATCTCCAAGACCCAGTCTCATTAAGAAATATCTATTGAAAACTGAAATAAATAGTAGTACTGCTTTTCCATCAAAACCACCTAAGATGCATAACTTAAGCAGCAAGAACCTAGGAAAGGAAATAAGCTATGATCCATACGATCAATGGTCATTTACCAGCCAAAACTACTGATAGTTACCATACATACAGCAAAAATCAATGCAGTTTTTTGAATAATCCATCCAATCCCATCCATGGCATCTCCATTAACCAGAGGAGGCCAGAGGGAGCTGTAGATATTCACCGGGTTTCTTTTTAATGAATGGTCTGACCTCCCACCACACACCATTTTTAGTATTCATAAACCAGGATTGGGAAACACTGGTCTCTTATTGGTTGATTTTAAGCATTGTTTGTATTGGCCAAAACCTTTGTTCTTTTCTGATTATGTGACATGGGGTACAGTGGTTCTGTAATAGAATTTCTGAAATTTGAAGAGATAAAATGTAAACGTGCACAGATTGGCTACTGTAATTAGTTTTGCTATATACACTCTTGTTGTGAGTAGCCTCTGATGCTGAGGTGGCTTTACATAAATTAATACATCTAATCCAATAAGTCTTCTTTTTAAGCTAGATTGGGGAGAATGCATCTGATTAGTGTTTTTGCTCTCAGTGCTGTAGGGAAATTGCTAGTTAGTTTCTTTAATTATGTATTGTAAACATGTTTCAGGTTAGCCTAAGGCGTGTGCACATATAAAGCTTGTGTGCATATTTTCAGTGTCTCCACCTTAAGAATCGACCTGCTTTGTGTTTCTGGTTTTGGTTTCTAGTAAGGTAGGCTGTGGTTTGAGCACACAATCTGCTGGTTTCAGTGCTCTAGGTTAATTGCTAATAGGTTTCCTTAGGTTTGGGTTAGCCTAAGGTGTGTAGCCTAAGGTGTGAACTGTCTGCAGGGTTTGAGTTGAAACTCACTCAAAAGCCAAAATCACGCTTCTGTAGTGCCACCCAGGTTGTGGAATGAACACAGAGTTCCTTGCCATATTCAAATGGTGACTGAAGACTCACTTTTTATTCAGAACTTGTCTAGTAAAGACTTACTATAATTTATTTAAAATTATTGTTATTGTCCTGTATAGCTGTTTGTGCATTTTGTCTACATCAAATCCTAACAGGGATTTAGCTGGATGGTTTTCTTGGGCTGGTAATCTGTCCTAGCAAGGTGTAATGCCTATTAGGAAAATTACAGAGCACTTTGGTAAGTCTCTTTGAATAAAGGCGACGGCTAAATGCTGTAAATATAAACCGGTAAAACTTCTTTAGCAGCAATACTGTTTCCTTTAGCTCCTGATCTGATCCAAGTAAGTAAGTAGTAATAAGTAGAAATTCCTGTTTTTGTATTCAGGTTTGGGTAAATACTAATTACAGTGTTCCCTCGTAACTCTGCGGTTTACCTTTCGCGGCCTCGGTGCATCACGGGTTTTTAAAAAATATTCATGGAAAAAATATATAGCGTATTTTCGCAGTTTCCCGGATTTTTTGCAGAACTTTAACATTTAAAAAAAAAATCTTAAAAAGTATAAAAATATATTAACAATAAATGAATATTATAAAATATTAGGATTTACAGTAAAGTAAAGTAAAGTAAAGAGAATGTTCCATTACTTCAGCGTGTTGCTTGATTATTCAACAGTTAAAAACATTACAATATCGTATTTACTCAGTGGATAAATACTCACCAAAAACGAGAAGTAAGACTAGAGCATCGCCTGCCTGAGTCTCTACTTTGCCGACATGACAAGTTTTTATCTGCGGTGTTGTGTTCGCTGTTTGTGTAAGTTTCATTATAGACGGAATTAATTTAAGCCTTACGATGCCACCCAAACGTTCTGCAAGTTTTACGGCTAAAATAGTGTATAAATACTTAAATAAATATAGCGTCCCTACTTCACAGATGTTCTGTTGATTGCAAATTATCTATGGTCTTATTCAACAAAGCAGTCCTGAACCTAACGATTTCCACAGTTGTTGGGATAAGATTTTAGCGTTTATACACAAAGTATACATAATCCCAGTTGTGTGGAGCATCAAGATTTTATTTAGAAAGTTGTTTTTCTTAATGGTGTCCTTCCATTAACATGCATTTGCTTTCATACCTGGGGTAACGATTGAATTTTGTTCTAGTAACTTCTCTGTAGCATTTTAACTAATCTTAGAACTTAGTCTAAAAACTTAACTTAGAACTTTAGTGTGGTGGCTCAACTTCCCAGTCAACGTTAAATCAGCCACTGCTAACCAAGGTAACAGGCTCAATGCTGCCGGCCCGGCTGAATGTTGTGCTTTTCATAGAGAAAACCAGCAGAGGGCGCAACAGAGTAAGTTATTATAGCACTGTACACTCCCTATCAAGCCTCTTTCCTCTGATCAAAGATACTGCTCACAAAAATTAGAGGATACTTCAAAATAAAATATACCCTAATTAAATTTCCCCTAATTTTTGTGAGCACTGTGCGTCGCTTTAATTAACTGTCCAATTAATGTGCAAATTACAGCTTTTATCAATGGTATGGAATGTATTATATGATATTAAATTACCATAACTAGCTTGTCTGCCCTTGGTTAGGCCATATGCAGCATATTGATGATTAAGAACAATATTTTCATGTCATGCATCAAAAGGACTAAATGTGTAATTAATAATTATTTGATTAGGCACCTTTCACACATCCAATGTCACTTTTGACATCCAGTATCAGAAAAGTATCAAAAAAGTATATGTTTGAAAGATAAAACTAAAATTCAGTTCCATGTCACTTCATTTTATGGGTTTTTTTGTGAAGTTGTCATTAATGTTGTTGTCACTAGGTTTTTCAAGGTCATTTAAGACTTCAAATTAATGTTATTTAAGAGGATTTTTTTCTTTGTTGTCATGATAGAACAATCAGACACTATGTATGCTGGTAGGCTTCTCAAACGTTACTTATGTGGCAGTAGTCAAATTAGTGTTGTTGTTTTTTTCTAGTGGGTTATAATGCATACACATTATGCACACAACTATACCACTGATTTGGTGGTTTCATTGAATTACCACTATGGTATTTAAATGATGCTTATTTGATATTTAGAGTGTACCAAGAAAATATATCTTACACCATTACACCAATACTAGCTTAAAACATAAACATTGAAACAAGGCAGGATGGATCCATGCTTTCTACTGTACTGGCTATTCTGATCCTACCATTCAATTCAATTCAATTTTATTTGTATAGCGCTTTTTTACAATAGACATTGTCACAAAGCAGCTTTACATTGATAT
>JAUZSU010149600.1:0-14732 GCA_034780255.1 Parotocinclus maculicauda
GAAAGAGATTAATTTAATACAATTTGGAATAAGGCTGTAACGTATCAAAATGTGGAAAAAGTGAAGCGCTGTGAATATTTTCCAGATGCACTGTAATCTTGAGACTGTATTAAACAAAAATATTTGATTATTTAAATTTTTTATGTGATTTAGGAAACATATACAGCATTAGCTTTGGTTAGGGCTTGTTTATACTCTATAAAGCAATCTTAAACACCTCCAATTTACTATGTCGGTAAGATCAAGCATGTCTCTAGACCTAAACCCTATTGAGTGTCTGTGGAGAAGCACAAGGTCTCTAACATCCACCAGCTCCATGATGTCATCATAAAGAAGTAGAAGAGGGTTCCAGTGGCAACTGTGAAGCTCTAGTAAAGTCCATGCCCAAGAAAGTTAAGTCAGTGCAGGAAAATTATGGTGGCCACACAAAATATTGACATTTTGGGCTCAATTTGGCCATTTTCACTTGTGTAGGAGAGTACTCACTTTTGTTGCCAGTGGTTTAGACAATAATGACTGTGTGTTGAGTTATTTTGAGGGCACAGTAAATTTATACTCTTATACGAGCTCTAGACTGACTACTTTACATTGTATAAAAGTGTCATATCTTCTGTGTTGTCTCATGAAAAGTTAGAATAAAATAGTTACCAAAATGTGAGGGCTATACTCAGTTTTGTAAGGTACTCTATGTACTGTTTTTAAAGAAAGGACAAGTTAGTTAATGGCAAAAATGAGAAAACCATATGTGATTCATAATATAAATGCACTGAAGTTGGTGCGCTAAGTTATATTACATGTTTTTGACACCTCTACTACAAAAACACAATGATGAAACAAAATGATATTAATCAAGGCACATGCATGTATGATACCAACATTTACATTTATGTCATTTAGCAGATGCCCTTATCCAGAGCAACCCTGGACCTTCTGGTCTATTGTCCAGTACCTTAACCACTAGGCCACCACAGCCCCACATACCAATCATTAAAAAATGACTCTGAGCCCAGAGGATAAAGTGATTATTCACATAACAGTTATAAACTGGGTTTATAAGTTATATAAAGTTGCATAAATTTTTTAAATGAAGTGTTACTGAATCGTGTTTTTTCATAAACCACCTGAACCATTAAATGGCTATGAGGTTTGCTTAGAAGAGGAGGAGACCTACCCACAGGCTGGGTTTTACTGAGGTTATGGTCAAGAACCCTTGGGACAGTGGTCAGCCAATGCTGTTTGTTTTTCTTTCACCCAGTTCTGCACATCTCTGTTCTCTCTACAGAGTGAGTAAATCTCTCTACCCTAGGCAGCACAATTAATTATTTTTACCTTTTGATTATTATTATTACTAATATTATTGTAATGATATTTTTAGCTAATTCAGAATGTGAATCCAGTTGGACTTCCTGAACTGAAGTGACACAGAACTTAATTCTGGCTCCAATACGTTCAGTGACAATATTAACTGTGACAGGCTGGTTAGCCAGAAATCAAATAAATACAGCAGCCAAAAAAGCTCAAACATAAACTCAATGGAATATTAAACATAATGGGTTTAAGCTACTGTGGCTTCGTCTGTCCATTATGCAATGTTCCCTTATCCCCCACACAGGGAGCCTGGAACCCAACCGCTTTCCACCGAAGGTGTGTGCCCGTGAGGTGTGTGTGGTGTCAGTCTGGTGTGCACATTGGCAGACACACACACACACATACAAGCCAGCTGAGTGTGCAGCACACTCTGATTTTCCCTGCTCATTCTGTTAGACTTGCTGGTGAACCACTGAGCAGCATCAGAAACACCCATGATTTAGAGTGAGTGCCATAATCCTATTCAACAGCATGAGCAGCCAGCAGGTTCTCCACCACGCACCTGGAGGCAAATAAGACGGCTTCAGTGGAGGTTGGCTTGCTGACCACTGGACCTACTACATTTGGATATGCTGCTGTTCAGCCAAGAACTAATGTGAAACAGACATGGTTTAGCTAGGACAGAGTTACATGTTTGGCGTTCTATATCCATCAGCAAGATGGTCAAGAGATACATACTAAGCTACACTGCAGGACATGTGAGTATGTTTTCTTTGGGATTTTTTTTGTACTGAAAGACTCACACACAGTAAGGAACTAAACCGGTAGATCCATTTCACAATTTACTTTATAAATCAAATAAAAATCCATTCTTATAATACTACACTTATGTTTAAATAGAGATAAATCCAATAGAAAAAAAAACATGTTTATATCATAGTATAAACACCTCACTGATATACAAAATATATTTGTGAAAAAAAAGCCACAGAACGCAAGCGGGGAAACATAATATAGCAAGTTTAATTTGAGGATGTTAATCTACCACTGATCTGCAGTATTATAAAACACAAAAGTATAATTTATCTTTGAATGCTTTAGAACGGTGCAATTGCATGTGTCTGTTTTCCCACGTTACCTTTAGTCTAACTCTTTTCCAGATGAGGTGCTTCAGTGTTTTGTGGACAAGCAATATGTTAATGCAATGGAGATTTGCTGTGCTCTTACTAAGCATCCCTCTACCTGTTCAAGGGCAACCCACAAATGATCTGAGCAACAGAATGTACGTGTTGATGTTCTGTAACCATTCAGTTGATTAAAAAATAGACGTGATTGTTAAGACTTGTAAACCTCACTTATATTTACATATTATATTTACATTGCTATCTATCTATCTATCTATCTATCTATCTATCTATCTATCTATCTATCTATCTGTCTGTTTATCTGTCTGTTTATCTGTCTGCCTATCTGTCTGTCTATTTGTCTGTCTATCTGTCTGTCTATTTGTCTGTCTATCTGTCTGTCTATTTGTCTATAATAACATATATTATATAATATTATATAATATATAATAACATACTACATAAATGTGTCATTGTATTGTCATAGTATTATACATATACACACACACACACACACACACACACACACGTACACTGCTCACAAAAAATAGTCGTTCAAAATGAAAGATCCCCTAATTTTTGCGAGCAGTATATATTAAGAGCTTGCATGCGTATGCGACCACAGTATAAAATGTTTAATACTTTAAAAGGCATAATTTATATGGCATGCTAATACAATATCCATTTAAAAAATGTTCCTCCAGTTCTCCTTATACTCTGAACATCAGCAACTCTTTACCAAATATATCTGTCATAATGATATATTTTAAAATTTTTGTAGTTGAAATAATCTATTTTGTAATCACTCACAAATCTAAGTTTGAAATATATTGGTCTTAATTTTCCAAAGCTGAACTTTTCAGCAATAGTGTTTGATAACCCACCTTAAGGATAACCTATCCTATCCTATCCTATTCTTCTTCTACAACGTATTTGACAAATACATAACATTGTATTTGGCAAATGTGGTGTGGAAATAATTTTTCAGCTGTTTTTCACATTAATAGTTCTACAATTTTCTCTTTAAACAATGGTACAAAAGCATACGTGTAAAGGTTTTATAATTATCATTGCAACACTTCATCTTTGTTTCAGACGGCGGTCTGTTAGTCATGCCCAGCTTATGCATGATAGAGGACGCTACTTGCAAGACAGGAAAAGACGCCTTTGGTTGCAGGACCTTTTTGAGCAAGTACACACTGCTAATACATGGGACACTCTCTCTAACAGTGACACACGCCACCCTCTAATTACATGGGGAGCCCATGCTCCCAAAGCTGCCAGCAGCACCAAGGACTTCCTCTTTGATTTTCAGCTAGAGGGCACAGGTGCTTTTGACATCCTACCACAGGAAACAAACAAGGAGCAACCACTGCCAGCTGCCACCAAGCGAAAGAAGAGAGTATGCTTGGGGAGGTGGAGAGACAACAGTAAAAGAATAGGATGGCCATGCAGAGTTCAAGCCCAATTGTCATTACGAGGCCAATAAACAGAGAAACTGGTAGCAAGTGGTGAGCCACAAGATGTGCCATACAAAGACTGTGAAATGAGGACACAATGGGAAAATGCCACCACTCTGAACCATGAATTCTGAATCTCCTTTAGTTAACATCCACCATCAACAGAATGGAGCCCATTGTTTTATGCGCTGTTTTTGACTCACCGTTGCACAAAACAAGCTTATTTCTAGTCTTTACAGATTTATATTAAAATAGAAAATCTTGTCTTGCAGTTAAGAGTCTGTAATTGATATAAAAACATTTCCTTTTACACCCCCCAGACAGAATATTTTCAGTTATTTATTTGATTAGCATTTCATTGCCTATTTATTCTGACTGTATCACAATGCTGCTGACTTTTCTACAAGTTTTAAACAATGCACTTTAAAAAGCTGTGCTATGCTCTTGTTTATCTGTATTCTTTTAACACTTCTGATGTCCTTCCTGTCCTGTAACCAAAACATCTCTTGCTATGCTTTTTGTTTTCAATATTAATAAAATAAAATAAAATGTGAATTTTGATGTTTTGAATACATCAAACAAACTAGTTTAAGACAATATCAGTCTCTGGAATATGGCTAACTGTAAAGTATTGAATTTTCCATTTCATGTGTTTAACACATACCAAATATTGCTGTTCGTGTGTGAATACGGTGGTAAACATCATGGTCTAAATGACACTATAATGGACACAGGGTGTAATTTAGATATGTCATGTCAATAAGCATCTGTGATAAGCAACTGTCATAAGTAATGCATTTGCTCTACTCAAATAAGTTCACCCTGCCAGTATTGTAGTGTATGATAAAGGGGACAGAGATAATCAATGAATATAAAACTGTGTTGATCAAGGCTGTTACTAGCTCTGTAATAGTGACCTCATTCACCTGACTAGATGAACTTCCTGGTGGGCAGTCTTATCTCTTACAACGGAGAGCTGGGATAGTAAGACCAATCTCACATCATGTAGGTCTTTTCTGACTATTTAGATTTTTTCCATTAATGGGTGAACATACAATATATGGTGAAACACAGCCTTTGGAACATCAGCTATGGTGAGTAACGATATTTGGTATTGCAGTAAGTGGTCTTTAGGAGATTCAGAATGTATATATCTTTGCTTATTATATGCCTAAATTAAAGTCAGTTCCAAGTCAAGAAGTTGGCTTGACTTATTAACTTATTCATTTACCATACAGGTTCACAGTAACCACTATGGTGTGATTTTTGCCTGTACCTGTGGCGTGATTCTGGTTGTGGGCTTTGGTGCCAACCTGCTGGTCTTCTCCTTGTTTGCCAAGCACAACACCCTGCGTAAGAATCGTCTGGACATGCTACTCCTTAGCATGGCCTTGGCTGACTTCTTCACGCTGTTGCTTATTCCATTAACCCTGCATTCAGCCGTCAACTTCTCCTGGCCTCTGGGCGATACTTCATGTAAGATTTACCAGTTTTTTCTTGCATTCTCTATGGCTGCCAGCACCTACTCACTATGTGCTGTCTCAATGGCTCGAGCCATGATCATTACTAACCCTTACCAGCCACCCACCATGGACCTTGTTGTCCTCATGCTTATCCTGGCATGGGCTCTGAGCTTCTTCATCAGTTTGCCCCTGCGTATTTTTGCCACAAAGGAGCATCTTGGCGTGGGACTAACAAATTTCACCTTTTGCCTGCCCACTATTCAGGAGCACCACTATCAGGTCATACTAAGCCAGTTTGTGCTCTATTACTTCATACCAATGCTGGTTATTGCAGTAAATTATGTGCGCTTGGCTCGGTTTCTCCACAAGAGTCCTATAATGTCAATGGCCAGTGCACGGAACACACGGCGTGCCTCACTAATGGTGTTCCTGGCAGCTGGGACCTTCACTGTGTGCTGGCTGCCAGGTTATGTGTTCGAGCTGTGTGTGTTTTTGGGCTTCTACAAGCACGGCCAGGTTTGGGAGATGTTTAACTTCACCTGCACCACGGTGCAGTACCTACACCCATGTGTTAACCCTGTGCTATATGTCTTGCTGGCCAAGCGCTACCGGATCATGAGGGGAGGATGGCTCTTTCACTGGAACCGCAACAAGGTGCACCCAAAGGTCACCAGTGTGACAGAAACCTCATAAGATTTCAAAGAGATTTAGAATTTTCTCTGCTCAGGAGTTATAACGCATGAAAAAATGGTAGCGTTCAGTGTAAATAGTGCTTTCATTCTGAACTTAAAACACTGGTGATGTAATGAACTTATTGTAACTGTTTTACTCAGATATACAGTAGATAATCATGTCTGTTGTTGCTATTTTTGTTGACATACCTAACTTTATAGTACAGAACAATTATGATGTGGGCCCTTTCTAGAGGACTACGGATAAGAAGGTCAAGGTCTTAACCTGTAATTGTAAGTCTGTATTACTAATACGTTGCTTTGGATAAGGACGTCAGCTAAACATACTTAAACATGACATAACTGTAAATGTTCTATAGCTTGTGATTCATGAAATGTGGAGCAATTTGTTTAGGAAATGTATAATGCTAGACAATAAAAACATTGTGATCTCAGAGTGACAGATCTTATATTGTGTTTTGGCAGTCTTGGGTGACCATACACCTTACAGAACAGTTCGTGTGTGGCACTCTCATCCAGTTTAACATATTTCTGTTCTCCACCATGAAAATGTCACTTGCTAGTCAATTATGATAATTTAGTTTGCATCACATTTGTTTAATCGAACAACTTTCTTTGACTTTTCATTTTCTCTTCTGATGGGACAGGGATTTTATTTTTAATGAAATAAAATCAAATGCTTCTTTTTTAATCGCTTTATTTTGAAATAAATGTTTGTGAGCAGTGTACTAGCAACTTCATAATTTCATCTGATTCTTTTAAAACGTGAATAAAGAAATAAATTAAGTATGGTAAATTATGGTTTGTGTTTAATATAAGTTGGTTATTTAATCAATTTCAAATAGTGGAATTACAAAAAGAGAAAAGTGTTTTTATCTTTGTATAGCCTTCTCCTGCATTGTCCATTACCAGATTTTTACTCATCTGCTTATTGGAGCTACTTTACTAAATACAGTTGGAGCTACTACATGCAATTTGGTCATAAGACCCATTGATCATGGAATTAAAAGGACATTTATTGGTTGTGGTTGTTAAGCTGCAAGTCCTTTCACACACAGACGTTACAGCTATATAAAATGAGTACCTGTAGTGTATAGAGGAGAGCGAGAATGCTCTTTGATATTCTGTACAGCAGTGCTTGTCAGACAGTAGAATGACAGTGTTGATGGCAGGGTTGAATAATGTCTCTTATTAGCCACTGTGCGCCATTCAGGCTACTCCTCTCTCCTGTGTGTTTGTGGTCTGCAATCTCTGAACTCATGAGGATACTACAGGACTTAATCACCCAATTCTAAGCCTTGCAGTCAATATATATATATATATATATATATTGACTGCAAGGCTTAGAATTGGGTGATTAAGTCCTGTAGTATCCTCATGAGTTCAGAGATTGCAGACCACAAACACACAGGAGAGAGGAGTAGCCTGAATGGCGCACAGTGGCTAATAAGAGACATTATTCAACCCTGCCATCAACACTGTCATTCTACTGTCTGACAAGCACTGCTGTACAGAATATCAAAGAGCATTCTCGCTCTCCTCTATACACTACAGGTACTCATTTTATATAGCTGTAACGTCTGTGTGTGAAAGGACTTGCAGCTTAACAACCACAACCAATAAATGTCCTTTTAATTCCATGATCAATGGGTCTTATGACCAAATTGCATGTAGTAGCTCCAACTGTATTTAGTAAAGTAGCTCCAATAAGCAGATGAGTAAAAATCTGGTAATGGACAATGCAGGAGAAGGCTATACAAAGATAAAAACACTTTTCTCTTTTTGTAATTCCACTATTTGAAATTGATTAAATAACCAACTTATATTAAACACAAACCATAATTTACCATACTTAATTTATTTCTTTATTCACGTTTTAAAAGAATCAGATGAAATTATGAAGTTGCTAGTACACTGCTCACAAACATTTATTTCAAAATAAAGCGATTAAAAAAGAAGCATTTGATTTTATTTCATTAAAAATAAAATCCCTGTCCCATCAGAAGAGAAAATGAAAAGTCAAAGAAAGTTGTTCGATTAAACAAATGTGATGCAAACTAAATTATCATAATTGACTAGCAAGTGACATTTTCATGGTGGAGAACAGAAATATGTTAAACTGGATGAGAGTGCCACACACGAACTGTTCTGTAAGGTGTATGGTCACCCAAGACTGCCAAAACACAATATAAGATCTGTCACTCTGAGATCACAATGTTTTTATTGTCTAGCATTATACATTTCCTAAACAAATTGCTCCACATTTCATGAATCACAAGCTATAGAACATTTACAGTTATGTCATGTTTAAGTATGTTTAGCTGACGTCCTTATCCAAAGCAACGTATTAGTAATACAGACTTACAATTACAGGTTAAGACCTTGACCTTCTTATCCGTAGTCCTCTAGAAAGGGCCCACATCATAATTGTTCTGTACTATAAAGTTAGGTATGTCAACAAAAATAGCAACAACAGACATGATTATCTACTGTATATCTGAGTAAAACAGTTACAATAAGTTCATTACATCACCAGTGTTTTAAGTTCAGAATGAAAGCACTATTTACACTGAACGCTACCATTTTTTCATGCGTTATAACTCCTGAGCAGAGAAAATTCTAAATCTCTTTGAAATCTTATGAGGTTTCTGTCACACTGGTGACCTTTGGGTGCACCTTGTTGCGGTTCCAGTGAAAGAGCCATCCTCCCCTCATGATCCGGTAGCGCTTGGCCAGCAAGACATATAGCACAGGGTTAACACATGGGTGTAGGTACTGCACCGTGGTGCAGGTGAAGTTAAACATCTCCCAAACCTGGCCGTGCTTGTAGAAGCCCAAAAACACACACAGCTCGAACACATAACCTGGCAGCCAGCACACAGTGAAGGTCCCAGCTGCCAGGAACACCATTAGTGAGGCACGCCGTGTGTTCCGTGCACTGGCCATTGACATTATAGGACTCTTGTGGAGAAACCGAGCCAAGCGCACATAATTTACTGCAATAACCAGCATTGGTATGAAGTAATAGAGCACAAACTGGCTTAGTATGACCTGATAGTGGTGCTCCTGAATAGTGGGCAGGCAAAAGGTGAAATTTGTTAGTCCCACGCCAAGATGCTCCTTTGTGGCAAAAATACGCAGGGGCAAACTGATGAAGAAGCTCAGAGCCCATGCCAGGATAAGCATGAGGACAACAAGGTCCATGGTGGGTGGCTGGTAAGGGTTAGTAATGATCATGGCTCGAGCCATTGAGACAGCACATAGTGAGTAGGTGCTGGCAGCCATAGAGAATGCAAGAAAAAACTGGTAAATCTTACATGAAGTATCGCCCAGAGGCCAGGAGAAGTTGACGGCTGAATGCAGGGTTAATGGAATAAGCAACAGCGTGAAGAAGTCAGCCAAGGCCATGCTAAGGAGTAGCATGTCCAGACGATTCTTACGCAGGGTGTTGTGCTTGGCAAACAAGGAGAAGACCAGCAGGTTGGCACCAAAGCCCACAACCAGAATCACGCCACAGGTACAGGCAAAAATCACACCATAGTGGTTACTGTGAACCTGTATGGTAAATGAATAAGTTAATAAGTCAAGCCAACTTCTTGACTTGGAACTGACTTTAATTTAGGCATATAATAAGCAAAGATATATACATTCTGAATCTCCTAAAGACCACTTACTGCAATACCAAATATCGTTACTCACCATAGCTGATGTTCCAAAGGCTGTGTTTCACCATATATTGTATGTTCACCCATTAATGGAAAAAATCTAAATAGTCAGAAAAGACCTACATGATGTGAGATTGGTCTTACTATCCCAGCTCTCCGTTGTAAGAGATAAGACTGCCCACCAGGAAGTTCATCTAGTCAGGTGAATGAGGTCACTATTACAGAGCTAGTAACAGCCTTGATCAACACAGTTTTATATTCATTGATTATCTCTGTCCCCTTTATCATACACTACAATACTGGCAGGGTGAACTTATTTGAGTAGAGCAAATGCATTACTTATGACAGTTGCTTATCACAGATGCTTATTGACATGACATATCTAAATTACACCCTGTGTCCATTATAGTGTCATTTAGACCATGATGTTTACCACCGTATTCACACACGAACAGCAATATTTGGTATGTGTTAAACACATGAAATGGAAAATTCAATACTTTACAGTTAGCCATATTCCAGAGACTGATATTGTCTTAAACTAGTTTGTTTGATGTATTCAAAACATCAAAATTCACATTTTATTTTATTTTATTAATATTGAAAACAAAAAGCATAGCAAGAGATGTTTTGGTTACAGGACAGGAAGGACATCAGAAGTGTTAAAAGAATACAGATAAACAAGAGCATAGCACAGCTTTTTAAAGTGCATTGTTTAAAACTTGTAGAAAAGTCAGCAGCATTGTGATACAGTCAGAATAAATAGGCAATGAAATGCTAATCAAATAAATAACTGAAAATATTCTGTCTGGGGGGTGTAAAAGGAAATGTTTTTATATCAATTACAGACTCTTAACTGCAAGACAAGATTTTCTATTTTAATATAAATCTGTAAAGACTAGAAATAAGCTTGTTTTGTGCAACGGTGAGTCAAAAACAGCGCATAAAACAATGGGCTCCATTCTGTTGATGGTGGATGTTAACTAAAGGAGATTCAGAATTCATGGTTCAGAGTGGTGGCATTTTCCCATTGTGTCCTCATTTCACAGTCTTTGTATGGCACATCTTGTGGCTCACCACTTGCTACCAGTTTCTCTGTTTATTGGCCTCGTAATGACAATTGGGCTTGAACTCTGCATGGCCATCCTATTCTTTTACTGTTGTCTCTCCACCTCCCCAAGCATACTCTCTTCTTTCGCTTGGTGGCAGCTGGCAGTGGTTGCTCCTTGTTTGTTTCCTGTGGTAGGATGTCAAAAGCACCTGTGCCCTCTAGCTGAAAATCAAAGAGGAAGTCCTTGGTGCTGCTGGCAGCTTTGGGAGCATGGGCTCCCCATGTAATTAGAGGGTGGCGTGTGTCACTGTTAGAGAGAGTGTCCCATGTATTAGCAGTGTGTACTTGCTCAAAAAGGTCCTGCAACCAAAGGCGTCTTTTCCTGTCTTGCAAGTAGCGTCCTCTATCATGCATAAGCTGGGCATGACTAACAGACCGCCGTCTGAAACAAAGATGAAGTGTTGCAATGATAATTATAAAACCTTTACACGTATGCTTTTGTACCATTGTTTAAAGAGAAAATTGTAGAACTATTAATGTGAAAAACAGCTGAAAAATTATTTCCACACCACATTTGCCAAATACAATGTTATGTATTTGTCAAATACGTTGTAGAAGAAGAATAGGATAGGATAGGATAGGTTATCCTTAAGGTGGGTTATCAAACACTATTGCTGAAAAGTTCAGCTTTGGAAAATTAAGACCAATATATTTCAAACTTAGATTTGTGAGTGATTACAAAATAGATTATTTCAACTACAAAAATTTTAAAATATATCATTATGACAGATATATTTGGTAAAGAGTTGCTGATGTTCAGAGTATAAGGAGAACTGGAGGAACATTTTTTAAATGGATATTGTATTAGCATGCCATATAAATTATGCCTTTTAAAGTATTAAACATTTTATACTGTGGTCGCATACGCATGCAAGCTCTTAATATATACTGCTCGCAAAAATTAGGGGATCTTTCATTTTGAACGACTATTTTTTGTGAGCAGTGTACGTGTGTGTGTGTGTGTGTGTGTGTGTGTGTATATGTATAATACTATGACAATACAATGACACATTTATGTAGTATGTTATTATATATTATATAATATTATATAATATATGTTATTATAGACAAATAGACAGACAGATAGACAGACAAATAGACAGACAGATAGACAGACAAATAGACAGACAGATAGGCAGACAGATAAACAGACAGATAAACAGACAGATAGATAGATAGATAGATAGATAGATAGATAGATAGATAGATAGATAGATAGCAATGTAAATATAATATGTAAATATAAGTGAGGTTTACAAGTCTTAACAATCACGTCTATTTTTTAATCAACTGAATGGTTACAGAACATCAACACGTACATTCTGTTGCTCAGATCATTTGTGGGTTGCCCTTGAACAGGTAGAGGGATGCTTAGTAAGAGCACAGCAAATCTCCATTGCATTAACATATTGCTTGTCCACAAAACACTGAAGCACCTCATCTGGAAAAGAGTTAGACTAAAGGTAACGTGGGAAAACAGACACATGCAATTGCACCGTTCTAAAGCATTCAAAGATAAATTATACTTTTGTGTTTTATAATACTGCAGATCAGTGGTAGATTAACATCCTCAAATTAAACTTGCTATATTATGTTTCCCCGCTTGCGTTCTGTGGCTTTTTTTTCACAAATATATTTTGTATATCAGTGAGGTGTTTATACTATGATATAAACATGTTTTTTTTTCTATTGGATTTATCTCTATTTAAACATAAGTGTAGTATTATAAGAATGGATTTTTATTTGATTTATAAAGTAAATTGTGAAATGGATCTACCGGTTTAGTTCCTTACTGTGTGTGAGTCTTTCAGTACAAAAAAAATCCCAAAGAAAACATACTCACATGTCCTGCAGTGTAGCTTAGTATGTATCTCTTGACCATCTTGCTGATGGATATAGAACGCCAAACATGTAACTCTGTCCTAGCTAAACCATGTCTGTTTCACATTAGTTCTTGGCTGAACAGCAGCATATCCAAATGTAGTAGGTCCAGTGGTCAGCAAGCCAACCTCCACTGAAGCCGTCTTATTTGCCTCCAGGTGCGTGGTGGAGAACCTGCTGGCTGCTCATGCTGTTGAATAGGATTATGGCACTCACTCTAAATCATGGGTGTTTCTGATGCTGCTCAGTGGTTCACCAGCAAGTCTAACAGAATGAGCAGGGAAAATCAGAGTGTGCTGCACACTCAGCTGGCTTGTATGTGTGTGTGTGTGTCTGCCAATGTGCACACCAGACTGACACCACACACACCTCACGGGCACACACCTTCGGTGGAAAGCGGTTGGGTTCCAGGCTCCCTGTGTGGGGGATAAGGGAACATTGCATAATGGACAGACGAAGCCACAGTAGCTTAAACCCATTATGTTTAATATTCCATTGAGTTTATGTTTGAGCTTTTTTGGCTGCTGTATTTATTTGATTTCTGGCTAACCAGCCTGTCACAGTTAATATTGTCACTGAACGTATTGGAGCCAGAATTAAGTTCTGTGTCACTTCAGTTCAGGAAGTCCAACTGGATTCACATTCTGAATTAGCTAAAAATATCATTACAATAATATTAGTAATAATAATAATCAAAAGGTAAAAATAATTAATTGTGCTGCCTAGGGTAGAGAGATTTACTCACTCTGTAGAGAGAACAGAGATGTGCAGAACTGGGTGAAAGAAAAACAAACAGCATTGGCTGACCACTGTCCCAAGGGTTCTTGACCATAACCTCAGTAAAACCCAGCCTGTGGGTAGGTCTCCTCCTCTTCTAAGCAAACCTCATAGCCATTTAATGGTTCAGGTGGTTTATGAAAAAACACGATTCAGTAACACTTCATTTAAAAAATTTATGCAACTTTATATAACTTATAAACCCAGTTTATAACTGTTATGTGAATAATCACTTTATCCTCTGGGCTCAGAGTCATTTTTTAATGATTGGTATGTGGGGCTGTGGTGGCCTAGTGGTTAAGGTACTGGACAATAGACCAGAAGGTCCAGGGTTGCTCTGGATAAGGGCATCTGCTAAATGACATAAATGTAAATGTTGGTATCATACATGCATGTGCCTTGATTAATATCATTTTGTTTCATCATTGTGTTTTTGTAGTAGAGGTGTCAAAAACATGTAATATAACTTAGCGCACCAACTTCAGTGCATTTATATTATGAATCACATATGGTTTTCTCATTTTTGCCATTAACTAACTTGTCCTTTCTTTAAAAACAGTACATAGAGTACCTTACAAAACTGAGTATAGCCCTCACATTTTGGTAACTATTTTATTCTAACTTTTCATGAGACAACACAGAAGATATGACACTTTTATACAATGTAAAGTAGTCAGTCTAGAGCTCGTATAAGAGTATAAATTTACTGTGCCCTCAAAATAACTCAACACACAGTCATTATTGTCTAAACCACTGGCAACAAAAGTGAGTACTCTCCTACACAAGTGAAAATGGCCAAATTGAGCCCAAAATGTCAATATTTTGTGTGGCCACCATAATTTTCCTGCACTGACTTAACTTTCTTGGGCATGGACTTTACTAGAGCTTCACAGTTGCCACTGGAACCCTCTTCTACTTCTTTATGATGACATCATGGAGCTGGTGGATGTTAGAGACCTTGTGCTTCTCCACAGACACTCAATAGGGTTTAGGTCTAGAGACATGCTTGATCTTACCGACATAGTAAATTGGAGGTGTTTAAGATTGCTTTATAGAGTATAAACAAGCCCTAACCAAAGCTAATGCTGTATATGTTTCCTAAATCACATAAAAAATTTAAATAATCAAATATTTTTGTTTAATACAGTCTCAAGATTACAGTGCATCTGGAAAATATTCACAGCGCTTCACTTTTTCCACATTTTGATACGTTACAGCCTTATTCCAAATTGTATTAAATTAATCTCTTTC
>JAUZSU010149611.1:0-14730 GCA_034780255.1 Parotocinclus maculicauda
GTAGCACGGGTGTGAACACACAAAAGGCGCCAAAGCGCCAGAACACGAGAATTAACTCGGGTGCGCAAGGAGCGCGAGAGGCGTCAAAGTGCCAGAGGGCAAACGTGAGCTCGGAAGCGAAGAAGCCAGGCCGGGGCACGTCCTATTTAGGACGAACACCCGGTTGGAGTGAGGCTAGGTAGGTGCCGACAACGGAAGAGCACAAGCTCAGAGCGTGCGAAGATTGCACGAGTACGAGACGGGGAAACCCTCAAAGTGCCCCTAACTAACTAAATACCTCGGGGGTTACCCACCCATACCAGTCCTTCGGCACTAGAAGCCCCAAGAACTTTACCACCATCTCTCGGGAACGCAGAAGGGCGCAAGGGCGCCGGTGGTCAGCCGCGCGAATCGAACGGAGATGGAATCCCGATGGAATGATAATGACCTGGCAACGAACAGCGCCAGAACCACGCATTTATAGGATGTAAAGCAGCTGTTTGGGATCAGGACATAATCAGGATAAGGGATATAAGGCTGCCTTACCGATAGCTCTGTAATGGCGACCGGCAAGGACGACCGATAACACCGTGTGCATGTTATGTATATACACCAGGGCTGTACCGATCCGATATTCTGTATCGATATCGGCCCAATACGTGGCAAAATCACTGGATCGGAGATCGAATAGGGGGAAAACAGTGTTTCTTATAGTAAAATACAATATGAAAACTGATATGTGAACCTTAAAAAATGTACAATATAAATGTCAATTGAAAAGTGAGAAACAAGTTTTTTTATGTTTTCAGAGTTACTTTACAGTAGTTTGATCGAATGGCCCAACAGGCCAAAATATTAATTAATTCCTTAAATTGTGCAAAACCTTTTAATATCTATCAGTAAAGATATTGAATTGATAATATTACAGTTTTAAAAAAGAAACTTTTAATATTCATTAACTTCTCCCTTTATCCTTCTGACTTGATACATTTTCTCTTAAACATGAGTGGTATTTTGACAGGTATCTTTGCACACTAGACTATAGAGTATAGTTTTAAACAGCTCTATTTCGAGAGTATATTGCAGCCTCCCCAGCATGTGCACAGTATTCATGGTGACCTCAGAGGCTCCCAGCATGCACTGCACTTTCATTCTTTATCAGGGGCTCCATTGCCATTAATTTTATGTCTGCAGTTTTGTGTGTCTCTTATTTGCCAGTTATGTGTTGGAGGATATGAATAGGAAGATTATTTCAATAGCTTCCTTTCCCCTGGTTTTAGAATTAAAGCATCATTCTGAGCTTTTATTAGAACTATTCTCAGTGCTTATAGATTTAATAATAATAAAACAAAATGTCTTAAAAGCTGATCATATATTTCATTCTGCAGATATGCCTCTATTTTTTCGGGAGCACTTTAGACTTGACACAAGTCAGGCATGAATTGTAAAATCTCAATGCCATTTTTAAAGTATATACCACTGCACTGGAAACTGGGTCAATCTCATTCTTTATAGGCACTTCAATTAATAGGCATTAGAACTAGTCGGTGTGGATCCTTTGTCTACACACTGATAAATAAAATAAAGACAATAAACAGAATGTGAGCTTACAAGCTGCTTTATAATACTGCTATAATGTAAATTATACAGATACAGTGCTTGTATGTGTAATTTATATACAGGAAGGAAAATAAGTATTTGATACACTGCTGATTTCGCAGGTTTTCCCACCCACAAAAAGTAAAGAGTCTGTAATTTTTATCGTAGCTCCACATTTTGACTGTGAGAGACAGAATCTAAAAAACACCATACAATCACATTGTATACTTTAAAAATAATTTGCATTAAATAAGTATTAGATACAATAGAAAACAGCCTAATATTTGGTACAGAATTAAATGGCAGAGGTCAGACATTCCATGTAGTTCTTGACACACACAGAGTTGGCACACACTGGAGCAGGGATTTTTTTCCACTCCTGCATACAGATCTTTTAGGTTTGTTTTGATTTCTGTTTGGATTTTCTCTTTTTCTTTTTCCTTTTTGTCCAAACAATAAAAATCTTTTCTTAAAACAATGAGATAAACATGAATTCATTCCTTCTCTATTGTATCTTACTTCTTTTAACATTATGAATTTATTCTCAAAATATTTTAACTTTATTCTTAAAATATTGTTTGTATTTCCCGGACAAATTAGGACTTTATTCTCAAAATTCAATTTACATTTGTACATTATTTGACGGCACTAAAATTGTTTTTTGTTTAATGGTTAATCGCTCTGTCACGTTTCTTAATATTTCACAGATAGTGTTTCAGAACAAATAATAGAAAGTATGATTGATCATTTATTTCATTATTATTGCCCTAATAGTTCGATGTGTTTTTGATTGCATTTTAATTTAACCTAATAGCCTACATGAGCAATTGGTCAATAATGGTTAGGTTATTGCTGTTTAATACTTATAAAGGAGGTGTAGCTGCTGTGACATAGAGAGCATTAATCTCTATCACTGCTGGCTCTGGGTTTGATTTATTGAGCACCAGCTTGTGTTGTCCAGTCGGAGTCAAAGGGCAGAGAAGCAAAGAGTAGATGAGGAAAAAGGGAGAGAGGGCAAGAACGAAAGAACGGGTTGCATTATTGTTGTTGTGCAGGCTTGCACTGTAAACCAGCCAAAGGTCAAACCCTTTGCCTGTGTGTGTGGAGTGTGTAGTGTGCACTAGCTGGGTAAAGATCCCTAATTCATGTATTTTCACTGAGCAGAAAGCAGAGGATATGAGTCGTTTGATAATGGAGTGAAACCCAAACAGAAAGGGAAAAGAAGGAAAATGGTGGCTGCAGAAACAAAGATTTAAGAGAGCAGCAAAGAAGCCAAAGCTTTGGGCGTTTTAGGTTTGATCCTTATCCCTCTGTATCTTTCTCTCATTCCACTGTCTTATCACTTCATCTCTCCAGTTAGCCCAAGCAGACTTGAAAACACAGAGCTCCGTGGCACCGAATTAATTGGCTTTCAGCATTCATTATTAAGACTGTGCCTGCGCATGCTGCCTGTGTATTGTCTTCCATTAATTTCTGATTGCTCTTGTCATTTTCGCATTACGCCTTTGCAACAGAAAATTAAAGCATGACAGCTCCAGCTCCCTCCACCCTTGTTTCTCGCACCCAGAGTGAATATCCTGCTCTGATTAAAGAGCTACACAACAAAGACTAATGCAACACAATGCCAAAGTAAAATAATTGCATTGAACTGGGAGCGTGTTTTTTATAGAATAATTGACCTGATCCCAAAGTTTGTGGGAATTTTATAGAGTGAGGTTGAATTTTAAGAAGAGATTCACTTAACTTGAATCCAATACAAAACAAATCGTTTCATAGGACAACGTATAAATAAATAAACAAGAAATACATAAACACAATTAACAATTGATTAAATAAGAACTGAATCATCCGACATAATCCATGTCTTTAAAAGACTAAAGATTAGTATATAATGAAGACTACTACTACTATTGGCTCACAAACTTACACACTCACAATTCATGGTGACAGAGGCTTAACTGACAGCACAGGCCTTAAGGCAGACACCAGACCTGGAGAGGAACCATCACAGAGCACATGCACACGTACACCATACATACAAACACATTAGACGCAACAGCTGACCTTTCTTTGAAACGTGGGAGGAACAGGAATACCTGGAGGAATCCACACATATATGGGGAAAACATGTTAATCCACAAGACAAACGCCTGGGACGACTCAATCCCGGGTGTCTAGAGCCTTGATCCCATTCACAGCTTAGCCATGGTTAAGCCTCACCCAGCATTTCATCAGACGACTTGAAGCAAAATCATTTGGAAATCCTGAATAGTGTAAAAAAATATAAATGTTTTAGCATATAAAAGTAATCTAAAACAAAAGACGTGTGTCAGTAAGTTATGTCGTACTTCAAACACAACACCTGGGGAGAAGCAGTTTATTGATTATGAAGTTTTCTTTGAATTTGATTAAGGTCTGGTAGGGGTTCCCTTGCATTAAAGGTTCAGAAGTTGGTGTCTTTGCACCAGTAAGTGTAAGGTAATGTATGTATAATATGTATAAATATACAGTATTATGACATTTCTGCTATCTATCTATCTATAGTGGTTATCTATTTATAGAAAGTGAATTGGATGAATTGTTAGGTCAGCTGGTGTCTCTAATGTCCATGTGTGTGTGCAGGCACAGTGGGCATAGGAATAAATACAAGTGTTTTATCCAGCAGTCATGGGTCACACCATGGCTAAGGCTATTAAAATCTAAACAGAAGGTTATGAGATCAAAAGACCGCCACCTTTGGGTCATTGATCAAGGTGCTTACATTTCAACTGCTCAGCTCATTTGTAAGACATTCTGAATTAGAGCATGTGTAAATGCTATACCTAATTAATGCTGCCTAACCAATCAGAATTTAAGAGTTCCGAGGCTTAATTGTAATTAAATTAAACATAAGCATACTGTGTATCATAAACATGTCTTCAAGTATTGCCAAACACAAACATATGGTGTTCAGGAGATAACACTCTGAGTGTGTTTACTCAAGCACGATGTCTCTGTGAGCTTACTGGGGCATCCGAGTGGTTTTATGTGATGAGCTGAACAATAGAGAGACAATGTTTTCTTTCATCCTCAGGGCGATGTGGCAAACACTGACTTCTCAAGCTATTTCTCTCTCAAAAGCTTGGGCGAGGTGACATCACACCCCCCTTAGTCACTCGTGCCCCAGAGCAGGCGCAGGACCCAGGCTCGCAATGCCCATGGAGACAGCTGGAGTTTCTGGATTGAAACAGTACGCTAGGTCACATGGATCACTACCCAGCATGCACTGCACCAAGGACACTCAGGTCATCCTTGTGTTTTTTTTTCCTTTTGTTGTTGTTGTTCTTTTTGCCACGAGTTCTTTTTCGAGTGTAGACATTTGTATTATTTCACAATTCCCCTCCTTAAATGCAAAGGTGTAATTATTCGACTCTGAAAATATCCCACCGGCTGCTCGTGCCCTGCTGCTCGGCACATATAATTTAATTTGAATTCATTACCCTGTTCCGTTAATGTATTCATGACTTTCAGTCCCCCATGCTCTAGTACCACCTGGAGTGTCCTGCCTTATCTGTGTCAGCTCTCCGGCCCCTAGGGGACAGTGAAGGGGATGAGAGGACGGAACGAGAGATGCCCAACGTCCCCACAGTCATTAGGCTGCACTGGAATGCATCATTCAGAGCAGCTGGGTGGGTGTGAAGGGGGGGGGGGGGGCACAAAAGACACCTGGAGCCCAGTGTGATGAGATGGAAAGGGGGTGGAAAGTGGGTCTCAAGGGTCTCATCGGGAGAGGGGTTAAGATGGAGACAAACAAATGTAGTCATCAAAGAGTAGTACAATCAAAGTGTGATCTTATCTGTACAATGCTGTGAAACCTCTGTAGTAATGCTAGAACGTTTTTATTTTTAAGATGATAACACACATTCTGAACCAATGTGATCCATTTACATCTCACCATACGGTTATCATTTACTTCTGTGATTATTTTAAGCATAACTTAGTGCATGTCTGTGCTTACATACATTCTAAACTAAGAAAAGAAAGTGTAAATAATACAAACAATACTGCAACAATTATAAGTGATAAATAAATTATTCATAATTTCTTTCATTCTTCTAATATTCAGATATGATAAGCGAATGATAAGATGCTAATGTTGGCCTTTAAAGGATTTTATGATTTGGATTTTACAAATGATTACAAAATTTTTTACAAAATACTAATGGTGTTCACATGAAGTCTGTGTTACTTATCTCTAAATTCTACATGCAATCAGACTGGATAAGTGTGAATTAAAATTTACAAACCTTTATAATACTTTGAAATACTTTATAATGCTTCAACTACTAACGATAATAATTATCATCATAATTGGCAATGCAATGCAAGGTGATGATTTATCTGTGCATCCTTAACCCATGTACCATTTTTCATGTGTACTGTTTTATGGGCACACCCAGTATGACCTTATAGCACTAACGTGCTAGCACATGAAGTGGAACAGCCACACCACCTTAGGCTTTTTTTTGCTGTATACCTCTTAAAAGTTGCTATCCTGTTCCACTTTTGCTCTGATCCTGAAATCAAACTCATATTTTGATACTATATTTTATTGCTGAGGGAGTTAAGGGTGGGGGATGGTCACCATGCGGAGTGACTGCGTATTTTCAATCACAGAATGATGGACTCGCATCTGAAAACTCAACCTTGCGTGATTTTATTTGGGAAACAATAAACAAATGCGACATTGAAAACACACTTAGTTAGTTACTAATTAACTACACAGTAATAAACCTTAGGTAATCATATAGGAGACCAATTCTGTAAAAACTCTGCAAATAGTCTTACATATTGATTTCTGTGGTCAAAAACCTCTTTCCTAACTGGTCCTAACAGAAAGACTACTGAGACCTTTTATCACAGGAATTTAAAATGCTGTTTACAAAGCAAATTTCCCACACTATACACTACATAATTCTGCATCTGTGTATGGGGCTGCATAGGATGGTGCCACGCCAACCCCTATCCATAATCAAAGACGCACACAGTGGGAACCTGAGCAACAGAACCCTGAACCCTGGAACCTGGAAATGTAGGATGGTTGCCTGGTCTAATGTTTATGTGTTTTACACATACATACATATATACACATGGTGTTTTGTGTTTGTGTTCTACCTAATCTTAGAGATGCATTATAGGATTAATATCTGGAGACTCTGAATGCCAGGGAAGCAAAGAAAACTTGTATTCCAGAAGCCAATCCATGACAATAAAACCCTTGAGATTTTCCTACTTAAAGTCTCATTATGCCATAAAGGGATGCACTTGGTCACAATGCTTTCCTACTGCCCAAATGTCCATTCACAGGTATCAGAAAATCCCACCATGCTCTGGCACAATGTATTTAGGATATAAGTATTTAGAATAAGGAGCCAGTCATGCTGAAAGTGCAGCCCTACCTTCAGCCCTCTACAAAGGAATGCTGTTACAGTCTTCCTTTATAGAGGGCTAAAGGTAGGGCTGCACTTTCAGCGTGACCGGCTCCTTATTCTAGCCACTCATTGAGCATTTATTAGACTTGGTTACATGAGCTTGGCTCGCCACTGGGGCAGGAGCTTCTACTTTTCTTCACAAATCGTTCACTGTTATCGACTCAGGCTTTCATGCGAGGAAGTGTATCGGTCTGGTAGTTAGGTGATCTGGGTATAACCAAATAAGCCCTGCAACCTGAACCTGGGTTCTAATAATGTGATTCCTATCATTATGTCCAAAGGATTCTATTTTGAAGATAATTTTCTCCTGTTACACCATTCTCCACACGGTTGCATGAGAAAACCCCACAAGGGTGGCAGATTTCGGAATACTAGCCATGGCTAGTTTAGAACCAGTGGCCATGCCTCCTTCAAAGACATTTTCCATTATTATCTGTATTCACATTGAAACTGATCCATAAAAAAACATGACTGTTTGAATGCTTACAGGTATTAGGTACGTCTGTTACAGGTGACTAATTATGTGCAGTGTGTGTACTTTTTAAGAATAAATCTTTAACTTAATAACGTTTATCACTGACTGTGGCATATTACAGTTTGTTAAAACTTTCACAGAGGCAGGCAGTGGGACACTGATCTGCGAGAAAGCCTCCTCAATTAACAGACAAAAATACCATTCAAACACGGGTGACTACAATTTAAAAACACAACAAAAACATTGGTATCTAAAGTGTTTTTTTGTTTTTTTGGTTGAATTACACATCACTAAATTCACATATAAAACAATGACTTTAAAATGAAATTCTGAATTGGCCAAAAGCCAACAGGCTGGAAGCATGAAATCATACTTAAAGTGTGAGCAATTCCTATACAATTTTCCAGGAATAAGATGATATAAAGACTCGTTAGTGACCAGCAGAACTAGGACTTTTTCAGTACGTTATTTAATTAAAAGATATATCATTTTGAAATATCCCCTAATTTATATCATGTACTAGGGTTATTAAACATTTATAATGCAATGTTTTTAAAAGACTAGACTCGTCTTGACTAGAACTGTAGTATTGTGTAAAGGTGAAGCCTTTCCCTAAGAAGCCCAAAATCGATACCTTGATTGGTAAATCATTGCTTTGACTATAAAAGTCTTGAAAAGTAATCAGTAAGGACACATCTTTGATGGTGCTGATCCATGTGAGTCTACCTTTAACCAATGTGAGCTAGAACAGCAGTATGCTTTTTAAATGGGTTTTTACAGTTCAAGTCTCATCAAAGGACAATACCTGTCAGCAAATATGCTTTATATGTATACTTTCTTTGAGAGTTTTTTTTCTTTATAAAAAAGGTGTTATTTTATCACGAGTGGAAGGTCACACTGCAGAAGTGCAAAGTGTTTTAAAAATCTATATTGTGGACGAGTTCATTTTTGTTACAGGCTTAATACAACCTCTCTGGCGATTTGCACATTTTACCTTGACATGAACAAAAGGCATGTGGTGCAGCTCAGCACTGCTTTCAGTTTTTTTTTGTATTCTCAGTTTTGACTCTTTAAATGGACATTCTGCAATCCTCATCCTTTCCACTGGACTACAAGTTGAAGCAGCCATGGATTTTTGACTGAGAAGAGAAAAAAGAAAGCAAAAGTGAGATGGTAAGGTAAGGGAAACCACTCAGGGGAAATCAGTGCTCTGCACTCATAAACAGATTTATCATCATCATTGACAAGCCATGTGCTGCATAAAGATGAGTGTAAGTTCAGAGACATTGCATCGATACATTTGGGACAGTGCAGTGAATTCAAATGCCACATTCTAAATATTTTCCCTTCACTAAATCCAGATTACCCAAACTATATTCTATAATATTTTCCCCTTAAGAATCAAAATGGAGTGTGTTAGTAAACAATAGGTAGCTTTTTTAACAATGCCACAGGCAAGTATGGATTAATACCTTTTAACAATTATTTTTCTAGCCACTGCACAGAATTGGACAGAAGCTTGAATGAAAAAGAATGATTTTTTTTAGATAACAGCATAAACTCTGTAAAAGTATATTTGAACATATCTAAAGCTATAATTTTAAGCT
Organism: Parotocinclus maculicauda; assembly: GCA_034780255.1. Lineage (NCBI taxonomy): Eukaryota > Metazoa > Chordata > Actinopteri > Siluriformes > Loricariidae > Parotocinclus > Parotocinclus maculicauda. The sequence goes on from JAUZSU010149611.1 coordinate 9,132, forward strand.
AACATGGGACTGTGGTGGCCTAGTGATTAAGAGTACAGAATGTGACGGGCAGGGTCCCGATGGCGCCGTCCAACGGCAAGCGGGACCGGGGTAATGGGGGTTGGGGGGGGGGATGTGTAGGGTACCGGTAGCGGCTTACCCGACGGGGCATAGCTGCTAAGCCTCAGAGTTACCATGGCGTGGCGTACCTCTGTGGGGAATGCCTCTTATACGTCGTGGGAACTCGCTGGGTCCATTTATGGCCAGGTCTTTCTGTTACGAGATGTGGAGGTTTTTATTATCCGTCACGGGATATGTTTATCCCGCATACTTGGGTCCTAAATAAAAACCTCCACATCTTGTAACAATCCCATAATGAAATATCCCCTATTTTTTTGTGAGCAGTGTATTATGTAACACTGAGCAAAAAGAGTATCATAAGTATCATCTAAAGCAAACGTGGCTTATATATGGGTTCACATATGGGTATATCACTATATATAAAGTTTTCATGCAATAATTATGTTAGTACTTTATGTACATTTGCAGCGTCTATGCCTCCAAATGTACAAAGGGGTCAAACACCTTAAAATATTAGGGAGCAATGCTCTAAAGTGAATGTGTGATGATTTAGACATGTGTCTTCTAGACATTAGCAACATGACTGTTGGGGGTCCAGTGCAAAGCTTAAAGAACAACAAGCAGGCGTGTATTGTGTACAAAGTACTTGTTAGCACCATTGGTCCTCTAGCATCAGTGCAGAGATAAGACAAAACAATTCATATACTGTACTTAGACATTACTAGAGCAGTGCATACGTTAGGAGAGACTAGAGTACACCACTGGGCTAACTGTATAAGTGCTAAACCTCTCTTGATGCCTAATAGACGGATGTTGTGTGGCTGCAGATTTTGTGGGCGTATTAACACGAGCAAACGTTTTTTTTAACGTTGTTAAAATTCCAGCTGCATGTTGAGGCCTTTGCTGGAGATGGTGAGAGTGGCAACTATTATCGGCTCATCTCAGCTGGTTGTGCTCTCCCGGAGACTTGGACCATATGGCTCTCTGTCAGGCCCTGCTTTTAATTTACCCACAGTCTCTATACTCCAAACACACACACTGCAGATTTATCCAAATTGCTGATTTAATCAGACTGCCAGAAGCACCAGGGAAGGGCATGGCTCCAGTGGACACACATGCACGTACACACACAAACACACACACACATTTAAACCCAAACCAATAAACACACACATTCGCAGAGACCTGACCCTTGTGGAAACTAACTGTCCTGCACTTTTGGCTGTGATTCTGAGCAAAAAAAACACATAGTATTATTGCGTTCAGAAATTCCCCAAAAGCCACTATAATGTTCCTGTGACCTTTAAAAAACAAAAAATTAGTTTGTGCAGCCAAAAAGGATCGTAGAAGCTTTGGATTGCAATGACCCGAAACATAACTATCATAATAACTACTTAATAACTAAATGTACAAACAAGGTGCAAACATAACTGCATTGCTTCTCAGTTATTCTTGTGTGTCTTGATCTGACTATAACTATGACTATAACTGACTATAATAGCTAATCTTAATATTAGATCCAAGCAATCAAATTCCATATAACAGGGTAAGCAGGTGATGTCCATCCCATCTCTGAGTAACCAATACATTTTATTCAGTGTCTAATAAAAAAAATAAAGGCTGTTTATTTTTGTAGCATTCAGCCTTAGAAGAAACACAGAATGCATGTGCACTGAATTCTACACATACAAGTTCAGGTGAGGAATGATCTACAGGCACATAGTAAAGGTGTGATGTGCTGATATACAGTAATTTAAGTTAAAGTTTCAGTTTTAAATATACATAAATGAGAAATATGTTAGGCTCCTGCTTATCAAATAATTATTATCCAAAGTATATTTGGAATGCAAAGTTAGACTATACATTCATCGGACAGTACATTTGGTACATCTTGCAAGTGCCGGTTTGGACCAGTTGGACTTTTGCCTTCAGAACTGCCTTAATTCTCCATGTTATAGATTCAACAAAGTGCTGGAAATGTCCCTCAAAGATGTTTTTTCCATATTGACATGACACCATCATTTAAATGTGTTCCCTGTACATCCATGCTGCGAATATTGTGTTACATCACATCCCAAAGGTGCTGAACTGGATCGAGATGCATTGACCGTGGAGGCCATACAGTGAACTCATCGTCATGGTCAAGAAACCAGTATGAGATGATTTGAGATTTATTGTTTATTATTATCAATACTCAGGTAGGCTGTGACTTCCAAACAATGCTCAGTTGGCATTAAGGGACCCAAAAATTGCCAAGAAATGTGCCAAGTGGACGTTTTACACAACGTCCCAACTTTATTGGAATTAGGGTTGTATTTGCATTACTAAGTAGCTGAACAGGTGTACCTAATAAAGTGGTCAGTGAGTGTATGTTATAATTTATATAATATACAGGATATGTAAGGAATAGTAAAATATGTAACAACTGATGCTCTTAACTGTGCCTTAAACCCAACCATAAAGATTTCAAGAATAAAACTTATATTTATGCAGGTGTAAATCCCACGTTACTGTGTGCTTATCGGTTGACGAGTAGGTGAGACTCGTACCTTCACACACACTTTAGTTTCACACTTATAACAGCTGCTATTCAGTCAAGTCAGCAGCAATGCATGTTCATATCCCTCACATTGCCTACATAAGCATTAAAGAATCACACCTTTGATGGAAACAGTGCTACAATTTACATTAGGGATACTGGATGGGTTTAATAAAACATTTTAAACTTTAAGATAGCTTCCACGCAAGTCACGAAAAAGAGCAGCATGTTTGACTAGCAATACATTCACTGTTTACTTGAGAAGGACTGTTTAAGGAATGCTTTAGACCGTTGTACTGCTACTTTATATTATTTACGGTATTATTCCAGTGGTAACACAACAAAATTTCACAATACAAAGTTCATTCATTGCTCATTGTAGTCAATAGTTGTATAAATCGAGAACTTCAAAAGCTAATGGAAGTGGAAAATGCAGCAAAGGTTAAGTGGGGAAGTCGATTTAGCTATCACAGCTTGTAATGACAGTAAAGCCTTTTCTAAATTTGAAAAAAAAAAAAACTCTCCATTCCCAGCACATTTAATGGCACTTCTGATGGCTGTCATGTGATAATTAATGTCATTGTACCAACTTACCAATTATTCATGGCGTTTGGGTTGCTGAGATGTATTCGTTTTTTGCTTGAGCAGAAGCTTCAGTTTGAGGTGTGGTGTGTAGCTGCATTCTAAACGTTTCAAACCTAAGGATATAAACAATAAAATAATTAAAGCTTAAACTTGAGTAGGAATCAAAGCAAACTAAAAAAAATACCCTTTGAAGTCAAAATAAAAAACTACAAAAACAAAAAATAACAGGCTAAAAAAGCACACTCTGTGCATTTTAATGAGGGGTTTGTGGAATACTAAGAGAATCTGTATTAAAAAATCAATTCTCAGTTCATCCTCAGACCTTAATTGGTTTATTTCTAGCAAACATATTAGTTAATTGAAATAATTACTCCAGCTGACAGTAGTACAATGAATACAAGAAAAAAACAAGAGTTTCTGATTTTAAACTTAAATAAACCACTTAAATAAATCACTGTTCCAAAAAGTGTCAAAAATAGTTGTAATAATAGCAAGGAGATATTTTGTATGTGTTTTTTATATTTAGATATACATATTTTACCTTCAATATGTCTTACTGAGCTGCTACAACTAAACAACAAATAAACCCATCCTCATGCTGTGATTAAAATATTCTACTTTTGATTATTTAGCCTTTCCTGTTTAGCTTCTAGAAGCCTCCATGACCAAATGATGCATTCCTATTTATTCTTCTTATTCTGCATTTATTATAATGTTATTGTTAAAATAATTACTTTTTGGTAAGCATACTTACATTTAATAAGTGATACATGTGCATATAGTGCTAAACAAAAGCTGAGTTATAAATTCTAAAGTTAAAAAACAGTTTTGGAGCAGAACGTGTCAAAAAAACCATCAAACGTCAAAGAATTCGCATTACTACTTTTTTACTTACATCATGAACTTTTATCGCTATCTGACTCTGACTATAATGTTAAAAATGAAATCTACGTCGAGCAGCACGGTGGCTCTGTGGGTGGCACTGCTGCCTCACAGCAAGAAGGTCCCGGGTTCAATCTTTCTGTGTGGAGTCTAAAGACATGAATGTTAGGTTAATTGGTATCTCTAAAGTAAACTTTAGTGTGCGCCCTACGATGGATTGGCGCTCCATAGAGTCCTAGGGTTGTTCCTGCCCTTGCGCCCAGACTTTCCAGGTGGGCACCGGCAGGCCCGTGACCCCATGTGGATTAAGTGGAAGACAGCGGTAAATCTCTGCAACTGCATGTTAAAATAAATATCTAATTAGCTAGTCCCATTGCAGAAACTCAGTGCCTGTGGGCATTTCGATAGACATCAAGACGGCATGAATTTCAAAAACAAGCAGCAAAACGTGACATGGTTGCTGGTAAAGGAGGGGCTGGTATTTATTGAACTGCTGATTTATTTCGATTTGCAACTGTAATGTATAGGATTTACAGAGAATAGTCAGAGAGCTTCGCCCAAAATTTGTTTATTTAATTAGTGGCTAAGATACAGTATGTTAAAGGCTTAGGCTTTTGAGCAAGACCCTTAGCCCTTCAATGCATGGATTGTTGCATCTCTCTGAATTGGGGTTCTTTTTATTCCTTTTACCAAAAGCATTTGAATAAATTATTACATCATTACCTGGCCCCTGGGACTTCATTTAAAACACCTCAGTTTTACTGCTGAACTGAGAATAGTCCCAACATCTGAATATGCAGCCAACAGTGTCCCATGGGCAATATCCTCTGATAAAGGATTAGAGGATTATTAACCAAAACTCTGCAGCAACACACTCTACTGCTGTCTGTGACTCTACATCTTCAACCCATCGTCAACCTGCAAAGTGTGTAATAGAGTAAACAGTGTAATAACTCCAGCAGCACTGTTGTATCTGATCCACTCATCCCAGTGCAACACACATTAACACATCTCCACCATATCTGTGTTGCTGCAGTGCTGAAAATGACCCACCACGTAAATAGTTCCTGACCTTTGGGGGTCCTCTAGGGGTCCTGACTATTAAAGAACAGGGTGAAAGGGGGCTAACAAAGTATGGAGAGCAACAGATGGACTATAGAGTGTAATTGTAAAATTGCAAAGTGCACTTATTTGGTAAGCAGAACTGATAAGAATGAACAGATGTTTTTTAATGCTTATAAACATGTGATACATAACAGACCTGGGTTTGAGTCCAGACCTGTCCACTACCTATGTGGAGTTTGCATGGGCTCAGTGCATCTCTGTGGGTTTCCCGGTACTTTTATTTCCTCCCTTGTTATAAAAAAGTGATTAGGAACTGTTGTAGCCTAGTGGTTAAGGTACTGGACTGTGGACCAGAAGGTCCAGAGGGTTCAAATCCCACGTCTGCCATAGTTGAGTCCCTGAGAAAGGTCCTTAACCCACAACTGCTTGGATTCTAAGACTGTATAAGTTGTAAGTCACTCTGGATAA
>JAUZSU010149632.1:0-14728 GCA_034780255.1 Parotocinclus maculicauda
TGTCATGATTGTGTATAAAGGGAGCATCCCCGAAAGGTTCAGGCATTCACAAGCAAGATTGGAGTGAAGTTCACGACAATGTTTCTCATAGTGCAATTGCAAGGAATTTGGGGTTTCATAATCTACAGTCCAAATATCATCAAAAGTTTCAGAGAAGCTGGTGAAATCTCTGCAAGTAATTGGCAAGGCAGAAAGCCAACATTGAACGCCTGTGACCTTCGATCCCTCAGGTGGCATTGCATTAATAACTGACATCATTTTGTAACATCATTTGAGAAGGACTAATGCAAAGTTGAAAAGTGTCCTATGGTCTGACAAGTCCACATTTCAGTTTTTGGAAATCATGGATACTGTGTCCGGGCCAAAGAGGAAAAAGGTTGGAACTGTTAACAGCACAAAGTTCTAAAGTCAGCATCTCTAATGGTATGTTGGTGTATTAGTGCCCATGACATGGGTAATTTGCACATCTGTGAAGGCACCATTAATGCTGAAAGGTACATACAAGTTTTGGAACAACATATGCTGCCATCCTAACAATGTCTTTTTCAGGAACTCCCTGTTTATTTTAGCAAGACAATGCCAAGCCAAAATTATGCACGTGTTACAACAGCGTGGCTTCATAGCAAAAGAGTGCGGGTGCTAGACTGGCCTGCAGTCCAGACCGGTTTCCATTTGAAAATGTGTGGCACGTACAAAATACGACAACGGAGACCCCGGACTCTTAGGCATGGGAAAGAATTCCATCTCTAAAGCTTCAACAATTAGTGTCCTCAGTTCACAAACGGTTATTAAGTGTTGTTAAAACATGCCCACGTCTCAACTTCTTTATAGCATGTTGCAGGCATCAAATTCAAATTGAGTGAATATTTGCAAAAAACAATAACATTTATCCGTTTGAACATTTCATATCTTGTCTTTTTGGTGTATTCAATTAAAAATAGGTTGAAAAGGATTTGTAAATCATATTGTTCTGTTTTTATTTATGTTTTGCACAATTAGATTAGATTAGATTAGATTCAAGTTTATTGTCACATATACATTGTAGCAGGAACAGTATACAGCGAAATGAACCATCGACCCGTCTGAACATACAATATAACACGGTTGGGGGGTGACAGGAAGACGTAAGGAAAAATTAGATTATGGTAACATCGGTAAAGATTGGAGATAAGCTCCTTAGCACATAAGCACATATAATGACATTTGACGAAAGACTAGCCATGGGCAGGGGGAAAGGGATACGGAAAATAACAGCAACATGAGCGGCCATCCGGTCCATAGCAGCCACGTAGGGCGCTCACACTGTCACGATGCTACTGTGGGGGAGAAGCAGAAATGGAAGGCGTGTTCATAGGTTGGAAGAGAGAGGGAGCCAAAGAGTCGCTTGCCCGAAGTGCCAGTCCGTGTCCATGAACACAGCAACCCCGTCCAAACAAACCATCCCAGCAGTCCAAGCTTTGTTCCCTATTGACATTTGGGGAGTTTTTCCTGTCATTGACACTCTGTTGCTCATTTAGGACTGTGGGCCTAGGTGTTTGTAAATCTTATTTTACACTGCTTGATAATGCTGCGTTGTAAAAGTGTTATATAAATCAATTACACTTGACTTTTATGCAGGGGCCAAAAGTACGTAGACACCATTTCTAATTGGTAATTTCTGTTATTTCAGCCAAACTCTGCTAACAGACCCAAAATATGAAGCATAAAGACATTCAATCTTCAAAAATAGACAGTGAAAGTAGAGTAGACTGTGCTGAACAGCCCAGTGACGCTTTCACAGGTTTTTCTCTATAAGATTTCTGCCCTGTCCTCCTGAAACAAATTCTGTAAAAAAAAATTGTTCGCCATATTTGATGGAAAACCTGGCTGGCTTGCACAAAGCCCTGACCATAACTCTATTAGAGACATTTTAAATGAATTGGAACATTCAAAACTTAACACAGGGCAGCACAGGCGTTTGGTGGGTAGCACCGCTGCCTCACAGCAAATAAGTAGCAGGTTCAATCCTAGGGTGGAGTGACCTGGGTCCTTTCCATCTGGAGTCTGCATGTCCTTTCCGCTTCTGCGAGAGTTTGCTCCAAGTACTCTGGTTTCACCCACAGTCCAAAGACATGCGTGTTAAGTTAATTGGTGTCTAAAAAAGTGACCCTTAGTGTGTTTGCCCTATGATGGATTGGCGCCCCGTCTAAGGTTGTTCCTGCCCTTGCACCCCATCATAGCACTGAGACTGCTCTTATCAAGGTGACCAATGACATCCGTCTTAACAGTGATGACATCTGTCTTAACAGTGATGCTGGCAAAGTCCCTGTCTTAGTCCTGCTTGATTTTAGTGCTGCTTTTGATACAACTTCTCGGCTAAATTGTAAGTCATTCTGGATAAGCACATCTGAAATGCAAGTGCATGCATGTAAGTGATTTTGATTTTGTAGTGTGTGTTTTTGAACAGGCAAAAATTTACTTAAAAACAGTACAAAAATGCAACACAGTATTAGGCACAATGTATCACACATACGTTCTTTCATCAAGATCCTAAATGGTCTTATATTATGTCCTATAATTGTATTATTTTTAAGTATCACTAATATGGAAATGCTTGGGTGATGTCTTGGCAGATATTTGCTAGCCCACCACCATGGGTACCAAGGTTCTAACGTAAGTGGTCAGGTTTGGCATCACACAGATACAAGACTGGCTATGCTTAGGGAACCATGGAGTTTTCTCCCAGAGCTGTGCCTGGCAATGGACTGGTGCCCTGTCCAGGTTGTACTTATGCCTGTGCCCAGTGTATACAGAAATAGGGTCCTGACCCCTTTGACCAGGACAAGTGTGAATAAAATGTCAGGAAAAAGGAGCACATCAAAAGACCAGAATCAACAGACACTTAAAACCAATATGACACAAAATACGGCTAGCTGTTGCAGGTTAAAGTAATTAATTTAATACATTTGCAAATACTCACTTTGACATCATCTTCCTCTTGTTGCTCAAGGATGCATTCATTTTCTGTAACTAACTCCTCGCCAAACGATTCTGGTGTGCCCATTTCTGCCAGTGTAACACTCATGTGTCCCATCATTTCCATTTGATGTGGTTCCACTTGTGCTGCTGCCCACAGATCAGCAAGTCGCGGGTGAGTGGGTGGGCCCAAGCTGTGAATAGTGCTATTGGGCGTAGCTTGCAAGGAGTGAGATGCACTATGTAGCCGATGTTCCAGTGACTTGAAAATAAATTAAAAAAAATAAATCAATAACATTAGCAATACTTAATCAAATAGATAAAAACACACAAATAACTTTTAATTAGCATGTAGTATACATTGTACAACTGACACCCTACCTTTCTTTTAAATAAACTTTTGCTGGTGGGAATGCAATCTTACAATTGCACTTATCTGTGAAATGTTCAAACCTGTTGCTGGTACTGCAGAAGTTGCTGTTGCTGGTATTGTTGAATCTGCTGCAGTTGCTGTAAGTGGCTCTGCTGTTGGAGTGCCATCTGCTGTTGCTGGGACAAATAGTGGGTGGAGCCATCATAAGCCTCTCCAGAAGCCCCACCTGCCATGTAGGAACCAGCTGCAGGAGAGGCCATGCCTGACAATTCATTATTGATTGGCTCCCAGGCATCAGACGAAGAGAGACAATAGAGACCTTGGGAGACATACGTGTGAGGCCATACTTCTGCAGACGAGTGATGCAGTGGCTGATCTAGTGTACACGAAAGAAAAATTATGGCAAAACGTGAAACATGTTTTTGGTTATTTCACTTATTTTGCTGAGTATTTTTTTCCTGTTTGGACCCAGAGCTGGACTGCAAATTAATTTTTAAAAAAGGTTTACCAGCTGAAACTAGTTGCCTGGAGTTTGTTAAGGCATACCGTGTACATGTTAAGCTACCTTGTTTATACCAAAATACCTTGTATTATATTAAAATGCCACCTTATTTATAAGATAATAAAAACTGGGCTTGGAAGTGCAGCAGCAAGTAGCTAGTTCGAATCTTGATGGTGCTTTTGAACATTTGTTACATGAAGCGGACATGTAATTGGGTATGTCTGAGGTAGAAGAGGCCAAACAAAGAAACATCCTCCACCACTACAAGTGACCCCTTGCAACCCAGATAAACTGGCACTTCATCCAGGACATGCATTCATATACCAAATATCAAAGCACTCGTATCATTCATAACCACCACTGCTCCACCCTAACCCCAACCAGGACAAAACAGGGATATGCCTGTTAAGTCCTGTTTTGCAATAATTTTCCATTTATCGACAGTTTGACAGTTCCAGGCTCTGTGACAACAAACCTGCAATGATGATGCATACCTCTTAGCAAAACAATCCCAAAATCAATCTTGAATAGGTACTTAAGTATTCAAGTCTGACAACGCCTTAAGACCATGGGCTGAATAATTATAGGGTTATTTCAAGATATGCTTTGTTAAAAGAGATGGATGGTTTATTGAAACTTCAGCAAGATGCATGCATACCAAAACATGGCTTTCATGATCTATGATCCCCGCATAGTGGTGGATGCCAAAGAAAGTCATTTTTTAGCAATGTGCATAAATAGTACTGCATAAAATAAAACAGAAACAGCTTATTGAAACTAAACAGTAACAGCACAATGGTTTACTGCTAAAAAGCAACAAGTACATCTCACAAATAAAAACTTTAAACAACACAGCTACTTAGTTGTTCAGTGTTAAGAGCTAATTTACTTTAAGAGCTATTATACTGGAAATAGCTGATTTCAGCTTTTCTGACTGCTGAGGCATTTGACTACTTACTACTTATAAGGATACAATTCAGTCTCACAGAAAAGTCCAGAGGTTGCAGAAGTTTGCTATACTTCTGACTCCTAGTGACTCATAGTCAGTTAAAAAATACTCAAGTAAAGTTGAAATATGGCTTATATAGCTTTCGCAGGCAAAAATACATGCTACTACATGTGCTTAATGAAAAAAAAAATGAATGTATTGAAACGTCTTTTAGTGAGTGTAAGAGGGAAACATTCATGATACTGCAGGCACATAATGGTTTGTACTACAACCCCACTGAAGCTGGGACGTTGTTAAAACATAAATAAAAACAGAAAACAATGATAAGCAAATCCTTTTTAACCAATATTCAATTGAATACACTAGTGAGATAGTTGGGAAATAGTTGGGACAGGGGCAATTAAAGACTGGGGAAGTTGAGGAATGCTCAAAAATCACCTGTTTGGAACATTTCATGGGTGAGTGTCTTGACTGGGTTTAAAGGAAGCATCACCAAAAGGCTCAGTTGTTTACAAGCAAGGATGAGTCGAGGTTCAGCACTTTGTGGACCACTGAACAACAAATGAGCAAAAAGTCCAACAGGTTAAGAACAATGTTTCTCATCATGCCATTGCAAGGAATTTGGGGATTTCCCTCATGCTGCACCGCATTAAAAACCTAACACTTCAGTCAGTGAACACAGTTCACCACTCCATCTACAAGTGCAAGTTAAAACTCTGCCATGCAAAGTGAAAGCCATATTTCAACAACACCTAGAAATGCAGCCAGCTTCTCTGGGCCCAAGCTCATCTGATATGGACTGACACAAAGTGGAAAAGTGTCCTGTGGTTTGTCAAGTCCATATGGAAATTATGGGGTTGTACAACTACATTAACCATTTGCTAAAATCATGCAAATTGCATGAGTATTTTTAACCACAGCAAAAACAGAACAACAGCAAAACAGAGTAAAACATTTTTAAAATACTGTACACAAAATATGTTTGGATTTTAAATACATTCTGCTAAATCGCTCATATCTAGATATGACAATACAGCAGTACCTCAGTTCTTGATGTTAATTTGTTCCAAAAGGTTGTCAAGAACGAGTACAAAGCAAATTATTCCCATAAGGAATAATGTAATTTGAATTGATCTGTTTTAGACCCCCAGATAATTCACACAATAAAATAGATTATATGCAAGCCTTATTTGTTGGGGATATGTTATTAGTTGATGAGACCAAGATAAACAGGTGTCTGTCGCAGCAAACAGGTGAGGAGAACAAAGACAAGTATGTCTTTCCTACAGACAAGCATGGTGGTGGGAATGTCGTGGTTTTGGACTGCAGGTTGCTGCTGGCTGTGGGGAACTACAGTTTATTGAGTAAACCATGAATACCAACACTGTGACATACTGAAGCAAAGCATGAACCTCTCCCTTCAGAAACTGGGCCACAGGGCAGTATTCCAACATGATAATGACGACAAACACGGCCAGTGCCTTACTAAAGAAAGGGCAAGCCTTGATGAGGGTCAAGCACATTACACACACACACACACACATAGACACACACACACACACACACACACACACACACACACACATTGACTTTGATTCTTGAACAATTAAAAAAAATACAAGCACTCTGGTTAATACAGAAGACTTTGCTACCCATGGGTATAGGGTGCTTCAGGCTATAAGCAGCTGCTGACCTCAGGCTCAGAATTTGTGTAGTGTTAACATATATTTGAGTGGATACAAGCACTGGTACTATGATGATATTAGTATAATAATTACAGGATGCGTACCTTAAGGGTCAACTCCTTTTGATGTGATATCTGGGTATGCTGTAGAATATTTGGACATTTGGAAGTCATTTCAGGCATACTGCTTTTCTGTTGGTTGACACAGCTCCAATGTACCACCTCTCTAGGTATTACCATGAGCCATCACCAGCCTAGAACTCCAAATGTTACCTTCAAACTCTTCAAGCAAGTGTCTTTTTACTTTCAGATGCTCATTTGATGCTACTCTGTCACAGCATGGCAGCCTCACCATATGAAACCATATGAAACCATATGAAACCATAAACCCAAAACCTCCACCCAGTAAGTCATGCCTTTAGCCCTACCCATAGTCCCAGTCAACCCATGCCTCAGTCAATTTCTTTGTGTGCTTTATATTCTGTGCTTCTCATGATTCTATTTCTGTTTGCCCCAGACCCTGTTTTTCTCTCAGTAACCTGATCCATGCAAAGTATATGTCTAAGGCCCCTGATCCATCTTAATCACCTGCCTTAGACTCTTGATACCCAACCATTGTCAGCCTTAATCCTCTCCAAATTCACTTTTAGATCCTAATCAACCCCTAGTGTCTGACCCTGAATCACATACAGCATCATACTCGAACCCATTCCTCTTCTGATAACTGTGTCTGTGTCAGTCCAGTGCCTGTTTCTGGCCTACATCCACACCCATACCTGTATCAGGACATGCTTCTGATTAAGTGTCAATTATTGGATACATTCTAATCTTGCTCAGGTACAATAAATAACCTTCCAGATTACATTCTAGGCTAATGGGTCCACACCTTACATCAGCTGTAGTGGTTTTAATTACTTCAGAATAAAACCAATTGCTTGAAGAAAATGGACTCTACCAAGTACATTCACATTATTGAGGAAACATACAAAATGGGAAGGAGTTTCACCTTCATGAACGACAACAACCCTAAACACACTGCCAAAAGGTGCACAGCAACAGCTTAGTGCAACAGTGCACTTAGGATAGGAAGATGAATGTTAGAGTCATTAACTAAATAAAAATGAATGGATGCCAGTCACAATGATATTTCATTTCATATTACAAACATTTTTCATATTTAAGAAATATTCCCCAATTTAAATATAGGTAGAAACACATCCAAACAAATTGTTGACTGATTAATTCCACAGTTTAAAGCAATAGTTGGTTCATCAAAATACTAAATCAATCACTTTATTTTGGTTTTTCTCATTACTTGAATACTGTAAGGTAAAATGTGTAAATACAGTTGGAAAAACATACTGTTGTGATGAGATCTGTAAAATCAACTATTTCAAAGGGTTATAAAGATTTTCATAATGCACTCTGAGTTCAGTGCAACCCACTCTAAATTATGTTTATGCATCTCGAGTGCAAAATGTGAGGTTGTAGTTAGATGCATAGTTTAGTTAGTCTAGTGTATCCAATTAAAATTGACCTAGAACTTAGCAGATATCATCAGTCAAGTGTGGTTTAAATGCACAGACCTAGCAGTGGACAGAGGGCAGTAAAAGGGAGGATGTTGTCCAATTATCCTTCTTACCTCTGCTTGTGATGCTCTCCTGATTAACTTCACTGAGATGGGTCACACTGCCCTGGTTAGAGTCAACACAGAAGCTGTCTCCATCCATGGAATTCCAAGCAAGTAGTGTAGCCTCAGAGATTGCAAATTGCTGCATCACTCCTGGTAAAAGTATAGACAAAAACTTATTGACTGTGTGTTGCATGATTATCATGATCTAATAAGTTATACTGATTATACTGGTTGTGCATTGGCATTACATGTCTTTACAGTTTGATCAGATACTATCAGCAGTGTTCTAAGTCTTAGGCTGCAGTTTATTTACAGCAGAACTTTACTTCACTTCACTTAGCAATAGTGCATTCAACAGCTGTACATTTAGTACAACTGTTATAAAGATCTTCAAATCACAAACTTGTTTTCTAATCATAGCAGTTAATTTAATGGCATCATGTAGAAGTACACAATGTAAACTTTTATTTTTTTTAATTCTAGAAATATTAACACAGGTAGCTATATAAAAATAGTTACAAATTTAAACAAAGTATTTAAGGAATGCTCATAAAATAAATAAAATTAAAAATAATTAATCAGTTGTACCAGCAGCCATTCGTGCCTCTTTCTCTCCATCACTCAGATCACTGTAAGCGTCATTCTCAAGCCGCCTTTCCCTCTCACGGTGCAAGTTGAAATGTCCTGCTCCCCCCATTGGCCCAGCAGATGGTTTTCCCCAACTCTGCCACTCAATCATATGGGCTACACGGCCTTGAGCCATTGCTGTTGGTTTAGTCACTTTGTCCTTCATGGATCTCGTCACACCTAAAGCAGGAAACAACTGTACCTCAGTATGGTTACAAGTGGTAACTGTATCTGAATTTTCTGCCACATACTCTTTTCTAATAGCATAAACATTTAAATACAAGTAAGCATACTGAATACTGTTTTATGTGTTTTTTTTATCCACCCTAATAAATAAACTGCTGTGGATGAATTGTAGAGCAGAAAATTGAGACACAGCTGGCTGGTGCACTGCATGCAGTTTTAGAATAAATGGTAATGTGGGTGGAAAAACAATGGATTACTTCCGTTATGAAAATTATTAGGATTAGATGTTAAGCCATTTTGTATCTAAAATATAATTACAGAATTTTACTTATTTGTTTGAATTATTGAATTATTGAACTATTGAAACGATAACACCAGTTACCAGACATAATTATGTATATCTAGAAGAGGTATTGGCATTCTGTAATACTAATTATTCAGATTTTTAAGGCAAATAAAAATCTAAATTATTAGAACTTTACCTGTAAACTTAGTAACCTACAGCAAGTCATTTTGTGCTTAGTTTATTTTATTAAATAAAACCTTATGAACAAAAGAACACTTTTCCCACAGCCAAGCATGGAGGTCGGTCTGTGATCATGAGGGGAGGTTTTTTCTGCTTGAGGAACTGGCAATCTTGACCATGTGACTGGAGTCATGGTTTCACAGAAATACCAAGCCATTTTGATCCTTGGTAATAACTGGACTCTCCACCAAGACAATGAGCACACTTCAAGGTGAAACACAGCTTGCTTAAGAAACCAATCCCAGAATGTTATGTACTTATCTTCTCAGTCTCCAGATTTAAACCCCATAAAAATCTTTGGTGGAAAGCAGTAGCATCACGGAAGCTATCAAGCCTCAATGACATGGAAGCTTTTGCACAAGAAGTATGGGCTCTGAGATTCCATGAGAGAGGTGTCAGAAGCTTGTCAGCACTTACTGAAATTGCTTTTGTGAGGTTATGAAGACAAAAAGATGCCAAGTAGTAAGGTTGTGGTTGAATAATAGTGCACCTGAGGGTTTGTCAAGATAACTTAGTCAATTTGTGATATTACAGTGATGTAGAACCTTGGCCTTCAGCCCAACACAAACACATTTAATCTTTCCTTATTCTTAATAAGAATATTCTGATAATCAAAATATTCTAATAATCAAAATAACTAAAATAAGAAACTGTGTTTAAATATTAACATTTTTAATATCAATGTCTAGACATTTCTGACATTTCGGTATAAACAATTTTAATAACTTTGTTGCAAACAAAAAAATTGTTAGTCCAAAATGAGCTTAATATATAAAAAATAAATGATGACAATGGTAATGAATCCAACAATGGTGATCTGCTAAAAGCCTTACATTAAAGACTTTCTTTTACTGCTCACCCTCTCAATATACTGTAATAAATTAATTTAAGATTATGAAAGAAGAGCTATGAAACAGGGAGAACCATCTTATAACTTCTCTTTCACTAAAGGAGATCAGGAAACTAAGATAAATATCTAAAAGAAGTATTCAACCTGTAAAGACCAGAACAGCATGTGTACATATGAGGTACTGTGCAAAAGTCTTTGTAACATTTTGTGACATATAATTTTAATAAAAATAAATGGATACATGCATAAATAGATGCTGCATTTCCATAGATTTGTGAATAATTTTATATGTAGACTGCACTTGTACAATACCACCCCTAGTGGTAATAGTCATACAATGTGCATGCTTTACTTACAGAGATTTTATTTGAACTATAATTCAATCAAAGCTAGGATTCATTCAAAAAATATTACATACAAAACATTATGTACTAGATAATATGTTAAGATAATGACAAATCAAGTCTGTAAAGTCACAGATTACACTGTGAGTTAATTTGCAAGCAGTCAGCTAGCTGGCTGGTTAGCTATTAAGGATAGCAGTACATGGGAGCCTTCTCAATTGTATGTTAAATAATTATATATATTTTCATAAAGAATGCGTATTTAAGAAACTGCAAAAACATATCCTGCATTCTCAGATATCCTTCATTTAATGTTAATTATGTATATTACCTTTGGTCCTTTTGTGCAGTTTGTGTCTTGAATGGGCAAGACTTTTGTACAGTTTAATATAACAGTGCACGGCACACACAGCACAACACAAAATTCACTAACAATGCACTAAGCACAGCACTGCAGTTCTCACACCAACCACAATGGCTACAATAACCCTATATTCACAACTCAACAACCAAACACTACAGTTCCCAGCAGCAAGCCTGTGGTAATGGGTTGTGCACTTACATCAGCCATTGTTTGTGCTCTTTTTAAATCGATTTCACTTTCATCAATGGCAGCTGTGGCCATTGACAGGCACTAATTAATGGAAGCAGGTAGTGAAACTGGAAGGGGAAGGGGAGACCCACAGGGGCAGCCATGTTGGCTCCACTTGCCATCTCCTCCTCTGGAGCCAACATGGGGTCAGTTACCAGCTACCGGGACAGACACACACCTGACACACCTGTCAGTGAGGACTTAGCCAGAGCTCCAATTCCATAGGCATTGGAGTTCCGCTTGAGACGAGGTAAGATGGAAGTGGTGTCCTCCATAGAGAGCTGTCAGAGAGAGATATTAGAATGGAAGGAAGGATTGGAGGAATGGAAAAAGTAAGGTAGTTTCTACAATATATTCATTATTTACTATATATAATGCTCTAAATGTAAAAATATATTTGCATCCTGTTTATGCCTTTATGAGTGAGCAAATATAATATAATCAAGACCTACAGCTCAAAAGAAAAACTCACAACAGTAAAATATACTGGAGTCACTCTTCCCTGTAGTACTTGTTATTTCATCTATGTTACTATATGGTCTCTGGAACTTCAAAACCAGTGACGTTTATGAAAAATGACAAAACACCTATTACAACAAACGAGAGTTAAATTGAGTAAATTGAGGTTGAAAAGAGGTCAAATGCTAACTTACGTTGATTCCTTCCCAAGAAAACTCGGCTCGTCCATGCTGAGGGAAATACAGTAAAATCAGTTGGAATTTCAAGCGTCAGTAACAGTTAATAGTAAGCAAAATATCTCCAATACAATAAACAAAAAGAAAATGCAGTCAAGCCCCATTATACAAATATACTGTATGTACCGAATGCCCTTTATGTTTCGAATGTATATTATCAAAGTATCTATTATCCTACTGCTCTTCCTGTCTGTCTGTTCTGGATTGACAGATGGATCTCCTTTGTTCTGTGTACCACTGCATGCTACATGTTCTTTCCTATGTCAAGGTTGAATTAGCCACTGAATAAATGTAAATGTAGGTAGACATACTCGTAGATGTTGTTCTTCTAACCCTACTATATTATTTTAATTTGTGGTTTGGATAGTGGATTATGAGATTACAATACTCCTTACATTTTAGTGAGACTTTGGATAATGATCATTCAAATTGATCAGTTTGCTAAGTATTCATTCATATAAACATAGCAGAGCAACAGGTTTTAGTCAGTTTATTAATGAAGGTCAAACCTGAGTGCATAGACACAGTACTTAGTACATATTTTTAAGATGGTTTTGAACTAAACCGATACTAAAATAGTAACAGTACAATGCTACTGAAATCCTTGTCAGTGCAGGATTAGGTTACAGTTTGTCTTGATTCCCAGCCCTAAATGTTTAGGTGAAGTTCAGTGTATCTACAGTATGTTTATATATAACACACACATACAGCTTCAGGTTTGCAAACCCAAAGTAGGCAGCTAAGAGGGCTGGGCTTTATTTTATTTAACACTGCTTTCAGCATTAATTGCTATTTGCAAAAGGAAAAATTTTATTTTTATTCTAGTCAGTCACCTTCAGTCAGTGTAGAGTGACCAACTAATGCATGTCTTTGGGATGTGCAAAGACATGAGGAGACGATGCAAGAGGAGTCCAAGTTCGATGTGATGTGAGTTATCTATACTAATTTGCCATCAAAAGGTTAGCTGATATCCCATATATTATTTACATGTTAATTACTTTTTTAGATTAATACAAATAACTATTATCTGTAGGAAATACATGGTTAAATGTTTAGAAACAAAGCAAGAGCAGCAAGGTTTTAGTGGTGTAATGCAGTGTTCTAAATTAAGACATACCAACTCAAACATACAACTAGGTATTGATTGCTTATATATTGTATCTAAAGAATTAGTTGAACACTGCTGACAGTAGAAACTGTGATAGCCTCTGAATGTTCATTAAGATGGATCAATAATAAAGGTCAAACAGAGGTCAGTTACATAGCACCTTAATCAGATTGTCAAGTCCCTCTATTTATGTCCTAAAATTATGAATTAAGCTTTCACATTTTAATGTGTAGTGTGAGTTATATCATAATCTTCATAACCATGACAGTTGTCTTATAGAATAATATTTAAAGTTAATGATCAGTACTGGAGGGAAATAAACATAAGTATACATTTACAAAAATAATGTTTCTTTACCTGAACAAATTGTTCACATGAGCCATGCTAAGAAAGTTGTTTTGCATGTTTAGAAGTTGTCAGCCATAGACTGTCATCTTTTCACTCTAAATTTCTTTGCCTCCAACATGCACACAGACATCCACATGTACAGCGGCAGGCAAATTCAGCACTTCTTCTTTCACAGTACCAACTTGAAGAATAACACTTTGTGTGATTTGGTCAGCAATCCTTACACATTGGAAGGAAGGAAGAGACATTGTGGTGTAGAAATATGGATTGGGTTATGTCTCCCAGGATATTTTACAGTATGATAATAGAGGCTGTTCTTAAGGTTTTTGTGACACTCCTATAAAGCGTAAATGTCAAACAAACCCTGACAGATTCCCCCACTTGTTAGCAATGTACACCATGCAACTGGTTACCACGATGTCCAGGTATTGCCAGGTACTGTATACCGATAGCTTCGATCAGAGTAGTGACTTGCCTAATTATTATTCAGTGTTTCTCTGACATGAATAATGATTAAATCCCACTAAGTAACTTTAAGTATTAATTTGTTTGTATTTGTATTATCCTTTGCAGAGGTCAGGGACATACTAAATGGAAATTCCTTACCTGCTCACCATCTTTCCTTACCGGAACTGCATCTGCCGCTGAAAATAGAAAGGGCAACAAGCAATGTACAAAAATGCTCATTTTAAAATGAAATTGTATTAAAATATTAATGAATTCATTTACTTAATTTAATTAAAGAAGAAGCTCAACTGAAGTAGACTTTAATATTTCTTCTGAACATTCATAATGTTGCCAAAACTATATTGGGTTTTACAGTCATGTGCTTGCTGCAGCGGTATTCATCATACATTCTCATTGCTCAGGGCTAATAGTAATAATAATGTTCAAATTTACTTTTAAATAAAATACATGTCACTTTCAGACTCAGCTATACCTGAGAATAAGCATTTTGTAGTTTTAGAAAATACTGGAAAGATTTCCACATTCACATCCATCCTGGAAAGTGCTTCCACATCCTCTCAGTTTTTATCTGTTTCTGTACTAATTTGGACATGTCAGAATGCTTTAATTGCTGCTCTGAGCATGTATGTGTGTTAATTACTGGGCTCTTTTCTGCAAGTACAGTAAAGCCTTCATCCTTGCAGGCAATCATCCTTTCTTGCCCTGGAGAGATAGCAGACAGAGCACTGAAGCTCTGGAGAACAAATATGAAAAAGAAGATAAAAGAAATGAAAAAGATCAGAGCAGAGCTAAATGAAATTGAAACAGACAAACAAAAATACAGAAGACAAATGAAACAAAACCTGGCTCTTTGAAAAGATAAATAAAATCGATAGACCAAGAAAAAAA
>JAUZSU010149643.1:0-14726 GCA_034780255.1 Parotocinclus maculicauda
CTTTTTTCACATGGTCATAATGGGGTATTTTGTGTAGAATTTTGAGGAAAGAGATTAATTTAATACAATTTGGAATATGGCTGTAACGTAACAAAATGTGGAAAAAGTGATGCGCTGTGAATACTTTCCGGATGCACTGTATATGATGTTAAAGCCATAGACAAACAATGGAAAGGACATTTTGCACAAATATGCTTATTTGCTTTTCAGAAGTGATAACTACACAAATTCTGTAGTTTCAAAGGATGAGTTAACTTTCACTCTAAGTTTGAAAAGTTGTGAGAATGCGAAATAGAAAAGAAAAAGAGGGCTGTGACAAGGTTACCAATTATTTTACAGCTTTACACTGCTCTCTTGAGGAGGTTTTCTAGTGGTGCAGAAGTTAAACAAAACACAGACTCTCAGATTATTACTATTAATTGATATCAAAGTATTATTACTACTAATGACAATAGTACAGGGTATCACTAATAAAAATTCAGTGATATTTTAATTAATGCTGTGCAGTACAGGAGAATATTGCAGAAAGGCTTGCATTCCACAGCTAAAGAGGAAGAGCCAAAAGTTACTTTTCATCAAGAAAGTAGTGCAGACCAGACTGCCAGAAAGTGTGAACATGTTTAGTAACCTCAGGTTTTGGCCTGGTACAGAGTCCCTTTAATCTTTATGAAAAATATATGGTCTCATATAGACAGCTCACAACAATTAGGAGATATTACAAATGAAATATCCCTTATTTTTTATGTGCATTATACAGTGGGAAAAATAAGTATTTCATACACTGCCGATTTTGTAAGTTTTCCCATCTACAAAGAATGACATGATATCTGTAATATAGGTCGTAGATACACTTCAACTGTGAAAAAAAGAAAAAGAATTTAAGAAAAAATCCAGAAAATCGCATTGTATGATTTTTGTATTATTCAAAGTCTTTCAGATCTCGGGGCTGTCACTGGGTAACACCAAGTTTTAGCTCCCTATAATTATTTTCCATTGGGTTCAGGTCTGGAGACTAGGCTAGTGGCTAGGCCACTCCAGGTCCATGAAATGCTTCTTACAGAGCCACTCCTTACTCCCTGGCTGTGTGTTTTGGGTCATTGTTATGCTGGAAGACCCAGTCCCTACCCATCCTCAATGCTCTTTCTGAGGGAAGGAGGTCATGATACATGACCCCATCCATCCTCCCTTCAATATGGTGCAGTCATACTGTCCCCTTTACAGAAAAACACCCCAAACGTATGGTTTCCACCCCCATGCAGATTTGGGACATATTCTTGGGGGGTTGTACTCATCCATCTTCCTCCAAACATAGCGAGTGGAGCTCATACCAAAAAGCTTGATCAGACCACATGGCCTTCTCTCATGCCTCCTCTGGATCATCTAGATTTTCAACTTCAAACGGGCCTGGACATTTGTTGGCATGAGCAGGGGACCTGATTTTCATCCATGATGGCGTAGTGTGTAACTAAGGGTCATTTTTGAGATTGTGGGCCCCATCTCTCTTCAGGTCATTGCCAAGGTTGTTCCGTGTAGTTGTAGGCTGATTCCTGACCTTTCTCAGAATCATCCTTACACCACGAGGTGTGATCTTTCATGGAGCTGGCAGTCATCTTGAGTTTCTTCAATTTTTTCATATTTACACCAACAGTTGTTCCCTTTTCACTAAGTTGCTTGCCTAATGTCCTTTGCAGTGTGCTTTAAGTTTAATCTTGGAACATATTCTGTCCTGATTAGGTAGGATTCTGCTGTATTATCTGCTGATTCTGTTAGTGTAGTTGTTTCTGGTTGTCGTTAGTTTCACTGTTTACCATTGTGTTATCTGGTGTAGTTTCAGTCTACCTTAAGGTGTGATTTGTGGGCAGGGCTTAGCATTATATATTTAATGCGTGAATCGGTAAACTGTCATCTGAGAGTTTTAAAAGTAGTCTATTATGCAACTACAGACTACATGTCTGCAACCCATCTCTGTTATTGTCTCTCTCAAAGACCACAGACCAACTACTTTCCTTCCAAAGGCCGTTCTGCCAGTAACCTCATCAACCCTTCTCTGCTGTCTCAGTCTCAATCAGCAGTGGCGGGTGGGTTATGGAACTGCCAGTCCGCAGTGAACAAGTCTGATTTCCTCTCAGCCTGTGCTTCCCACTACTCCCTGGACTTCCTGGCACTGACCGAGACCTGGATATCTCCCCAGAACTTATATACACTGGCTGCTCCAAGAGAAACTAAAAAAGGACGTGGCACAGGTTTGTTATTGTCAAAGAAATGGTGCTTCACACCTCTCTACTTTTCACATTTAAATATATCATCATTTGAATTCCATGTAGCTGCTACTACTTCTCCATTTAATCATCTCATGGTTGTTATCTACTGTCCCCCAGGTTCTCTAGGTTATTTCCTGGAAGAACTGGACATGTCCCTAAACGTTCTGCCCACCGACAACACCCCTCTAACCATTCTAGGTGACTTCAACCTCCCTGAAGATAAGCTCCACTCTTCTTGTGTTCTCTCTCTTCTGGACTCCTTCTCTCTGTCAGTCAATAAATCTCCTCCAACACACAAGGGAGGGAACATCCTAGAGCTTTTCTTCACACGACTTTCTCCAGCCTCTAAGCTCTTGGTTACACCCCTTCACACCTCTGACCATCACTTGATAACATTTACTATTCCCTACTACCCAACCTGACACAACCCTTTTGCTCCCTTCTCCTACATGACAAAATCTTCACTCTGTTCCACCTTCCTCTATATCTTCCCAAACTCTATCATCTCTTCCTGACCCTGAATCTTTCTCCATCTCTGGACTCTGCGACTAACACTCTGATCTTTTCACGTTCCTCTTCCATTGACCTCCTGTTTTTCCTATTTTCCAAACACAATAAGTCTGTTAACTCTGGTCCTTGGCTTTCTGATGTTTTGCGCAGAAACAGGAAAGAACTGAGATCAGCTGAGAGAAAGTGGAGAAAATCTCTACTTGTCACTGATCTTAACCTCTACCGCTAGATTTTCATCAGACATTACTTCTTCCAAGACTCAGTTCTACAAGGAGAAGCTGGAAAAATCTACTGGGGATCCTCGCAAGCTCCACAATATCTTTTATTTACTTCTCAACCTCCCAAGCTCATCTGCCTTCATCCACCTTGACTGCTGAATACTTTAGTCTTCTACAAGAAAATCAATGACATATGCAACAGCCTCACAAAAACATTTTCTACTCTCCCAACAGAAAATATCTTACAAGTGACCCTTGTCCTGCAACCCTACAACCTGCTCACTGGATTCACTCCCTTCCACTGTGTTTCAGGCAAGCTCACCTGCCCTCCTACCATTCATTACCTCCATCATCAACAAACTCGCTATCATCTGGTAATGTGCAATCAGCTTTCAAGACTGCAAGGATTACACCTTTACTGAAGAAACCCGCTATGGATCCTTCAGATGTCAAAAGCTACAGACCGGTATCACTTCTCTCTTTCCTATCTAAAGTCTTAGAACGCATTGTTTATAACCATCCATCTCTCCATTTGTCCCAGAACAGCCTTCAAGGTCCGAACCAGTCAGGCTTCAAAGCTGCACACTCTATAGAAACGGCACTTTTGGTTGTCACTGAGAACCTGCACTTGGCAAGATCTGTCAAACTGTCATCTGTCCTCATTCTACCAGATCTCTCAGCAGCGTTTGACACCGTCAACCACTGTCTCACTGAGAAGACTATTCTGTCCATCCTCCTGAGTCTTGTAATCCAGAGAACAGCTTGGTGGTGGTTTGCTTCCTACCTAAATGACAGGTCATATTAGGTATCGTGGAGAGGATCCATCTCATTCCGCAAACGGACCACTAGTGTCCCACAAAGCTCAGTGCTTGGTCCTCTCTTGTTCTCCCTGTATACTCACTCTTTTGGTAAGGTTATATCCTCACGTCTTTTCATATCACTGCTATACCGTTAATTCAATTTTATTTGTATAGCAACTTTTACAATATACATTGTTACAAAGCAGCTTTACATTGATATCACCCAACTCATTCTCTCCTTCCCTCTCTCGGACACCAATGTCTCTGCCTAGATCTCAGCGTGTATGGCTGACATCATCATGGATGGCGGATCACCACCTTAAGCTAAATCCTGGCAAGACAAAAGTCTTACTCTTGTCCCCGCCAGGACCTTGTCCTCTTAATTGACAAGGTTTGGACCTCCCTCGCTGTTGTGGCATGCAACCTGAGGGTGACTATGGACAACCAACTGTCCTTTTCTACCCACATTGCTAATGTCTCCCTGTCGTGTCGTTTCCCTCTTTACAACATAAGAAAGACCCGTCCTTTTCTTTCCACAGAGGCAACTCAGATTCCATCTCGAGGCTGAACTACTGTAACTCTCTCTTAGCGGGGTGGGGCTACCTCTGATCGCTATCCGATCCTTACAGCTGATGTTAAAAATTGTGTTCAATGTTCCCATGTTTACACACACTACACCACTGGTCTGTGCGCTCCACTGGCTCCCTGTAGCTGCTTATATCAGATTTAAAACAATCAAACTAATTGATTGAGGGTGTACATGTGTATACAGAAACTGGTGTAATTAATACAGGTAAAGAGTGCATAATAAGAGGGCTTCTGAAAGGAAAAACTAGTTGGTAGGTGATCAAGTATTTATTTTATGCAATAAAAAGCAAATTAATTATTTGAAAATCATACACTGTGGTTTTCTTGATGTCTTTCACAGTGTACCTACAATAAAAACTACATACCTCTCCATTCTTTGTAGGTGGGAAAACTTGCAAATACAAGAAGAGATACAACACTAGACTAGAAAACAAACTAGAAAAGAGTTTTCTACTTATATACTTATCACTGTTTAAAGCCATTAAAACAATAACTTCTTTCTGAAAAAGCTCTTGAAGTTTTCCACACTTCGAGTTTTCCTAGCTTCAATATTTAGAAATCAAAAGGCAAAGGCTATCACATGTTGCATTTCATGGTACTGACTTTTTGAGCACTTTTTACTTTGCCCAAGAGTGAATGTCAATTATACCAGGTCAGCATTTTACTTAAGATGTGAGCACACGGCTAAAAGCTAGTGTTCTTTGTAGTATAATCTAAGAGTTGCATACTTTAAATAGGTTTCTAAATAAATCTATTCTAAATAGAAAATTTTAAAAGAGAACTTGTTTAATGTTCTGGCTTAGTGGCAAATCGTTTCGTAATTGAGGACATACACAGCTCTGGAAAAAATAACTGCAGAATATTTTAATCTATTTGTAGTTCTGTACTGTACTGTACTGTATGTTTTATTGGATCATGTTCGTCTTATTCTATAAATTACTGACAAATACCAAATAAAAATTATGTGCATTTATTCACTGAAAATGACAAAGAAAGACATTAGTTAATAAAACAAATAATAATACAAAGACACTTTTACAGAATTTAACACAATACATACTAATGTTTTAATTTAGGAAAGTTAATAAATTTGTAATCAGTATATCAACCACAGTACTATAAATGTAATCTAATCAGTAGATCATTAAGTAGAGTGTTGGTATCGGATTTCAACCGCTACATATGTACTGTACATGCTTGCATACATGTAAATATGCATATTTTAAGAGTATCTGGAGTAGTGTCACATTTTTCAGAGCTGTGTATATCGTTCTGTGGGAGTATTTTTCCCTTTGACATTTTGTTGCATAAACAGTCTCTTTGTATTCTTGTTAATTTTGCCAAAGTGCATGGTTATAATTTAGTCCTGTCACAAGTGCATAATTAGTTTACTACCACTATCAATGGTACACAAAGCACCAGTGGGTGTGTATGTTGTATGATAAAGTGCATTCTGAGTGGGGTTAAGCTCTCTGTAGGTTTAATGACCTCTGGCAGCATCCCAAATTAACCAATGATAAAGTGAGGCAAGGTCTGCAGAGGAAGTGTGTGAATATTCACACACCAGCCGAAACTCCTCCACTTCTATTCTACAAGAAAGTGACAGGTTGATACTAACACACTTGAGTGTCTTGACTTTAACAGCACATAGTTACAATGTCTCAGAGCAGGCCAGAAGGTTGCAGTTGCAGTTTGCAAAATTGGCTTCTAGCACATCTAAAGAAGGAAGACTATAAATATTAATTTTAAAACATGCTAAGACAATGTCTTTTTAATTTATCTAGAATTATAATTACAGTAGTAGTACTATTAATATAAATACTTGTTTTTTTTATATTTTTTACAAAGTGTTATCAGACTACCAAAGTTTGATTGGCACTGTGTTTTTTGTTTAAAGATTCATGTAAGCCTCATCCTATACATCATTATCCTAACTTAATGTAACCCTACAACCTGCTCACTGGATCCACTCTCACTGTGTTTCAGGCAATTTCACCTGCCCTCCTACCATTCATCACCGCCATCACATCACATAATTGCTATTGAGATATAGATATATATATATAAATTCTTAGTTACTAGTGACTAATTCAATTTGGTATGAGCTGTTTTCAACTGCTATCCACTTAGGAATATTGAATGGCATACTGCAGTCAATTGAATCAGTATAAGATCCAGAGAATCTGGAATTGTTGACATCCCTGAAGTATTTATCCCAGACATTGAATGCAATTAGACATGTTTTGTTATACACATTATTTCCTTTATGCGTATTGAAACAACACAGAAAAAAAAACAGAAAAAAGCCAAACGTGATATTATTTCATGTAAAACTTTAAAAATAGGCTGGACAGAATTGTTGGCACCTTTCCAGAATTGTGGGTAAATACCTTTGTTTCAAGCATGCAATGCTTGTTTAAAGTCACCTCAGGCAAGTAACAGGTGTGGGCAATATAAAAATCACACCTGAAACCAGACAAAAAGAAAAGAAGTTGACTCAATATATTCATTGTGTGTCTGTGTGCCACACTAAGCATGGAGAACAGAAAAAGGAAAAAAAAATTGTCTGAGGACTTGACAATCAAATTTGTGGACAAGTCCATCTCCAGAGATCTCGATGTTCCTTTGTCCACAGTGTGCACAGTGTACACAGTCTGTAGCTACGCCCCTTGGACGTGGATGGAAGGGAAAAATTGATCAAAGGTTGCAACGCAGCATAGTCCGGATGTTGGATAAGCAGCCTCAATCAAGTTCCAAATAAATTCAAGCTGTCCTGCAGGCTCAAGGTGCATCAGTGTCAGTGCGAACTAGCCGTCTACATTTGAATGAAATAAAACTCTATGGCAGGAGACCCAGGAGAACACATACATAAAAAAGCTAGACTGCAGTTTGCCAAAATGCATGTGAGTAAGCAAAAATCCTTCTGGGAAAACGTCTTTGTGGACATACGAGACCAAAATAGAGCTTTATGGTAAAGCACATCATTCGACTGTTTACAGAAAACGGGGTGAGGCCTGCAAATAAAAAAAACACATTATCTACAGTCACATATGGAGGTTCAAAGATGTTTGCTGCTTCTGACACTGGGTGCCTTGACTGTGTGCAAAGCAATATGAAATCTAAAGATTATCAAAGGATTTTGTCCGGCCCATATTTTTTTTGTTTTGCCTGAAATTACCTCGTTTGACCTTTTTCTGTTTATGTGTTGTTCCAATACACACACAAAGGAAATAAACGTGTATAACAAAACATGTAATTGCAATACATTTCTGGAGTAAATACTTAATTTTCTGGAAAAATCTAGGGTGCCAACAATTTCGGTCATGACTGTACCTGTTTCATATCCAGCTTTGCCAATATGGAACAAAAGCACAGTCGTTTATCTATAATGACCTCACCCAAGCAACTGTAGTGAAAAAAAATGGATTGCACAGAGGACAGGTAGTTTTAATGTTACATTCACCAATCACTTTATCACTAACATCCTCCATGTTTCTGAACTCATTGTACATTTTATCAGCTCCACTTACCTTATAGAGACACAGTATACAGTTGTGGCCAAAAGTTTTGCGAATGGCACACATTTTGCTTTTAATAGAGTTTGCTGCATCCATTTTTATGGGGCAATTTATATTTCATTATTTATATTTAGATCTGAAGAGTGAACAGATGAATTACAATTTACTGCAAAGTTATTCCCTGCCATGAAAATGACCTTATCACAAAAATTACTACATTCAACCGCTGTATTTCAGTCCTACAACCATGGCCTTCCAATATCATTTCAGTGATGATCTTGTTAGCTCATTAGAAAAGGTTAATAAGGACAAGACAGCTGATATCACTCTGTCATGTTGATTAGAATTAGCAAACTGGTTGCTTTAAAAAGGTGCCTTCTGTTAACCATGGTTATCTCCAAGAAAACACATGCAGTCATTATTGAATTGCATCAAAACTGTTTCACAGGCAGGAACAAATTTGACAACAAAATGTGAGCACTATGTGTAATGCCAACAGTAAAACATGAGACTATTCATGTGTGGGGTTGCTTCTCAGCCACGGGAGTAGGTTCGTTTTGAAATGTGCCCAAGAACACTGCCATGTCAAAAACATCCTCCTTGGAAAAAGAGCAACTTCTCCCAACGATCCAGTTGTAATCTGCAGATTAAATATGTTTTTTTCCAGCATAATAGAGCATCGTGTCACAAGTAAAAAGTGATATCCAAGTGGCAGTAAACAAATCATTGAAATTTTGGGCCCATGGCCAGGCAACTCCCCAGATTTGAATCCCATTGAGAAACTGTGGTCAATCCTCAAAAAGAGGATGAATAAACAAATCCCAGAGACTGTCATCAACATTTAGTCTTAAGACTTGAAGAAGGGTCAACACTATAAATGTTAAGTCTTTGCTTAAACTAGATGTATTTATCAATAACAAGTTTATTTCTTATAATTGTACTTCATAATACCATAAAAACCTTTGACAAGAGATTCGAAAAAAAAAAAAACTGAGGCAGCAAACTTTGTGAAAAACTAAATTTGTGACATTCTCAAAACTTTGGGCCACGACTATAGTTCTAAAATTACACACTGTAGTCCATCTGTTTCCTTACATAAAGAAGGTTTTATATAATCCAGGAAACCTACAGGACCACTACAGATCAGGTCCCATTTTTCCCAGCACTGTCATGACACTGATGTGTTTAAAAACTCCAGCAGCACTGCTGTGTCTAATCCACACATACCAGCACAATACATGTTAACACACCAACACCACATAAACAAAGTATGGAGAGAAACAGATTAACTGCAGTCTGTAATTGTAGAACTAAGTTCTTCTGTATGGTAACTGGAAGTGATCAAATGGAAAATGAGTGTACAAACAAGGAGGTGAATGTAGATTTCTCTTTTAGTTCAGCATCCATAGCAAAAACATTTAACAAAAATGACATGCAGTACATTAAAAACAGAGATAAACAACTAAATTTCTCACCTCTAAGCGATGGAGAGCGTCATCAGGAATCGAGTCGGAGATAAATTCTTCTAAGGTTTTGGGTTGATTAGACACTGGGGTTGGTGGAACTAAATTCTGACATTGCAAAATGTCTCCCTCTTGTTGTCTTTGTTGCTCTTTTTTTAGCCGTCGTGCTTTCCGGATATCCTTTGCTTTTCGGCACTGAGGTCGGCTCAGATCTGCTCCCACTCCTAAGACATCACAGATAAGATAAGATGTCAGTAACCTTGTCAGAGATGGCAAATGATCTGTGGTCACAAGTCATAAGCGCACTATGGCAAGGTCGCTTTATACATTGGTAAGAAAACAAAAGAAGTGAAGCAATACACAAAAGTCAGTTCAGACACTATTCTCACCACGGGTTCAGATTAGCGATGGGAAGTATGAGCGAATATTATATACATTTTTTTCAGGATCAAGATCACATCACAACTCTCTTCTCATATAGTTTTTTATTACCATTTTGCAAGTTATTAAACAGTACCACCAAACTAAAATCCTCATTTAAAAAACATAATAGCACTAAGATAGGAAAGAATAACAGAATATTTTGGACAAAGTACCTTTCTGAAGAGGTTTTAATTTGATCAACTCATATATAGCATTTAGCAGACAACCTTATCCAGAGGAACTCACAAAAGTGCTTTGTATTCTTCCTAGTAGAAGGAAGTTAATACAAATAAGCAAAAGAGTAAGAACACAATTCAACCACAATTCAGTAGAACTGCAGCAGATTATAACACGATTCAATGACATCCCCATGACAACATATCGTGGAAACCTCCTAATCTTTTATGATCTCATACCGTCATATCACACTGCCCTGATTCACATACTTTTCCATTATTTACTGAGAATTAATGAATTAATAGTGTTTTTAAAGTGTTTTTATTTCTTTTTAGGGCTGAATATGTTAGGTAGGTAATAAATACAGTAGGTAATACATTTGGGTGACATGGTGGCGCAGCGGTTAGCAGGGATAATTTTGACCTTGGACTCCACCCTTGTGGAGTTTGCATGTCTTCCCTGCAACTATGTGGGTTTACTAAGGGTGCTGCCATTTCCTCCCACCGTCCAAAGTATTGAAATGCAGGATTAGATGTTTAGATTATTTTATTCACAAATTAAATGAAGTTGACCAAACAAAACACAAAATATCAGAGGTTCATACTATGATAAAAATGAAAAGTCAAAAGTTACACATTGTGGTTTTTATTGTTTTTTTAAACTTGTGCGCATTTTCCATAATTTCCATCCAGCTTCTATTATTCCACAAATTCAAGAATAGTCTATGTTTTCTCTCAATGGTTCAGAGCAAATACCTGGTGTATTCACATTTAGCAACATGTGTCATATAAAATAAAAGGTAAATCAGCAGTTATCTAAAACAAAGCAAATTTCAGAATGTAATTTATACTATATACCAAATTATTAAAAAACAATTATGCATTTAAATGGAATCAAGTGGTTGGTATCCTCCTCTCAGTAGAGAGTACTCTTCAAATAGAGTAGGGTACAACCAAACAAAAAGAAAAACAACAACAGATCTTCCATGTACTCTACATTTGGAGCCATTTTGCTAGGTGCAAGAGTGTGTGTTTAATTGCTGCTTGCTGAGCAGCTGCAGGGCTCCGTGCCTATGATTATGTGTTTAAAAAACTAAACTAACTTGTACATCTGAAAGTGCTGCAAGATGGTGTGTGTGTGTGTGTGTGTGCATACACAAACCACATGTGCATAATCACATGTGCCCCCCAGTCCAGTGCCAAAGGAGCCCTCTAGCTCACTGTAGGGAATAACAGGATTTGGTCCTTCTGTGTTGATGGAACTAATTTTCTCCTCCGACAACATGACATCATTGTAGTCGAGGTCGTAAAACAACACGGACACTGTTCACTGGTTCCTGCTGCTTACATGAGCTTTTTAGACCACTCAGGTTTTCATAAAAGCACACAGGAGGTGGTTGCTACAGCCTGTGGCATTTTGGATAAGATGTGGGTATTCCTGGTCCACACAAGAACAAGAAAGTATGATTAAAGTCAGGGGAGACACCGTGAGTCTGACAGAAACACCTACCACCTGCTCAACGTGGGGTAAATTCTTAATAGTGAAGTTGAAACATGCTTCACCTATGCCAGTTTTGACATTATTGTTAAATTAAAAAAAAAAATTGATTTAAAAAAAAATTTAAATAAAAAATATAATTTAAAAAAATCACATTTTATTGCAATAGTTAGTAAACCTAATGACAAACCCACTATATGCACATCAAATTAACTTCAATCCTTCGACAGAAAAGTCAATATACACACTCCAAAAACAAACACCCAGTGCTAAAACATCTATTTTCTTCAGGCATAACAACTGAGGAACATCATTTACCAACACTGTGTATTATGCAGTCAATAAACACAAATATATTAGTTAAGGTTGTATATATTTTTTTTAATTAAAGCTTAGTTACATCAAATAAAATGATGCATGATGATGAATGATGGCAATTTAAAATTATAAATAAATTACAAATAATTAAATTATTCTTCATAATTGACATACACATTCGATATTACACAATTTCAAAAGTGCAATATCATTTAATTATAAGCTTTGTAAACTATTACTACAGCCAATGTTCTCAGAACAAGTGTGTGCAGATGGGATGGGGCTTCCCCCCTTTATTTAAGCGTGGTGCACATAGAGGTACACTGCCCCAATCCTTTTCTCTTTTTCTTGTCTCAGGGCAAAGCCAAGCCCTGGGAGAAAAAGTTTACACACATATTCTTTTAGAAGCAATATAAAAAGCAGGGACATTTCCTGCCTGGCCCAAGTCTGATGCCCGGATACCCAGTCCTGGCATAGGCTTCTGCCAAGGGCAAGACAAGAGGAATTAAAGAAAGAGCTGAAAGGATTGGAAAAAAACCCTAACAAACATATCTAACAAAAAAAAACAAATCTTACATTCAACTCTGCAATATACATAATCAGTTCAGTTATCACTCATGTACGTGGGATCAGAACTGAAGTACAATGCTGCCTGAAACGCAAAAAATACGTATATAACTGGCTTCTGACCTCTTTAAACAATAGGATTTCCGACTTTGCTCCTTTGTGCAAGCGGCACAAGATAAATGACAGAAGCATCAGCCCAGGCTGCTTAAGAGACAATTAAGCTTCCTTATAACATCCGGACTCCTCCTTTTTTCCTGTTAATAGAGTCAGTTAGCCAAATGGAGGGAACCGTTCCAACGGGTGCTATAAACATAGCGTTGAGATGACTGGCCAGCTGAATGGTTTTTCCTGCTAGTGACTGTAAACATGAGCAGGAGAGGCAGAGCAGATGCTGGGCCACATCCAGAACCGACGCCTGCATACTGTTACTGTCTGCCTGAACCCCAGAGGCGCCTTAGAGCTAGAAACCTCAGAACACGCACACCAGCAGGGTCAAGCCAGGCCATTTCATCATCGTAAATTTGCTTCAAGCATGCCATATGCCAGATGACTGTACTGTTGGGAACATTAGATGAACCTCTTTGTGCTCTATGCTTAGAACGTGAAGATGCACACATTAATGCAACCACGTCCCGAAAGTAAGTCAACGTGTAAGATGGAAAGGGGATAAAGACAGATCTGTTCTAGGGGAAGACAGATTCTCCCACTTGAGCACTTCATAAAGGCCAATTACTACCACACAGAACATGCACTAGATCCCCTTTGATTAGTATACTTAGTGAAACACATGCAATGTTTCACTTTGCAATGATTTTCTGAATTGTAACACACACACACACACACACACACACAGAGTTCCTACAGCTAATCAAATCAAACACCAGAATGTAGTGGGTTGTGCTTACATAGTATACACACTGTGGAAGACCAGGACAAAAGAGTTAAGCTACAAAATCCATCCACTGTGCAGTATGAATGTGAATTTACCAAGTAGGACATATTCCGGGAACATGAAATGCCATTCCTTTTGACTAAACTCAGCCATCTGACATAATCAGTGTGTAGCTCCCACATCTCCCACTCACCAACCACATAAGCTCCTGTAGTTTGTTCAGTAGTTTATTTACAACATGGTTACAACAGCACACAAGGTTACATCAACTACTCATATATACTCGGATCGTACCAATTTATCGTAATCAATTAAAGTAGCTAACGTCTTTGGTAGGGTTATGCATCATTTACATTTTAACAATTCCGATTCTGCTTATTGAGTCCGCTTCATATTGATTACAAATTTTCATTAAAAACTAAACATTTAAGTGATGTCAAATGTTTAGGTATAAATAATACTTTTGTCTATTTAGCTTTATAAGTACAGTACATTAAGCTACAAGTAAAAAAGCTTAAGGTGGCTTTGTGTACTAAAGCAGGGATCTAGGAACATTGGCAGCTGGGTGGCTTGGTGGGTAGCACCGCCGTTTCACAGCAATAAGTTGGGATTAAATTATTATCCCAGTTCTTCCTGTGTGGCGTCTGCATGTCCTTCCCAAGTATGCATGTGTTTACTCTGGGAAATCCATTGCTTTCCACAGTACAAAGACGTGTGTTAGGTTAATTAACACTAAATTGACATTATATTTGACTAGTCTTAATATAACATTGTGTATAGATGTGAGCTTGTGTGAAATGGCCACTAATGCTGACAGCGATGTCAAATAAAAACATAAGTGAAATCTACTTCCGAAATGATGACCATGTTGTTCAAAGGGAAAATAATCAGTTTAATTTTAAGCTTCTTACCTTATAATAGGAAGAAAAAAGTTCATTGTGAATACTTTCCCTTTGAACTACACGTTTATCATTTCAGTTGTGGAAGCTATTTATGACCACTAGCAATAAAGAGAAGTTTAGTGTTCATTGTTTAAGAACACCAAGAAAACCAAGTTTTGCTCACATTAAGTGCTAGACTCTGAACACAGTATAAGCGCAATATCATGCTGGGTCTTTAGATGATTTGCCATGTAGGAGGTGAAATCTTCTTTACAACCAAACTCCTTTCCCCAGATATTGTATTTAGCCTTTTCTTTTCTCTCAATGGGAGCCAAACTTTAAGTGGTTTTGAGTGCCCACCTTCCACTAATGCTCTAACCATGCATTATATAAGAAAACCACGATGACAAAAGTAATTACATGATGCCATCCTGGCACCTAGATGCCTCCTTATTACAGATATATTTCTGAACCAGTCACTACATGATTTTTTGTTAATAGGAACTGATTTTTTTTTATTTTTTTTATGGGTACCAGGTAGGGGTGGGCGATATTTCGAATATACTCGATGTATCGATGTATGCTATCTTTGAGATATAAAACAATATTATAT
>JAUZSU010149653.1:0-14726 GCA_034780255.1 Parotocinclus maculicauda
ATATGTTACATGGCACATCCCGTCTTGTAACATAGGGCATGTTCGTTTAATCGGACCAGCCAGTTATTAGGACCAAAGCGATCGCGTCCCAATGTTGTCCCATAAACCGCAATCGACTGTATTGCATAATATTATTACCACTATGCTTCCCAATGAAAAAATGTACTGTGACAAACTGTAAATTGCTTTATTTAATGTGAACTTTCACAGTTCGACCATAAAGTTCTATGTATTTTTGATGGGAATTTGACCACTTAATGGTTCCAGTGTCAAATTTCATAGTACAATTGTAAACTTTTATTTGACTATGAACCAACCATAAATTATTTTACAGTCCTGGTATGGAGTTTGTTTCTACTGTCAAATTTTACAGTACTTTTTTCCTGGGTAATTATGGCACAGGAATGGCATATTTTCGGGTGATGTGCTCTGCTTTTCCCCTGCTGTCTCGTGGTCATGCTATGCTTCAAACTTTTTTGTCATCACGAAACAAAACAGCGGACGTCGTGGTTGTACTTTGTGGCTTTTGTTGGTTTTGTTTTGGGTGCGCTGACACACAGCCCTCTCATGCACCTTGTAATAAATGTACTGATTATGTTATGCACTGATTTTTATGAGCCCAACTCTTCACACGTGCATCACATGAGGTCAAAAGTGCCCGGGAAAATCTTATAAAGTGATCTGTGAGTGCATTTGGTGTTATTTGGAATAAGTTAGTGGCCTCTGACTTATGCAGCAATTACCGTTTCAAAAACATTTCCAAGAAGAATAGAACTATTCATCTAAACCTGATCAGATTTTCTGAAGAGCACATGCATCAACATCTTTTGAAATAGCAAATTAAAAACAGCAGTCATGTTCACACTATGATGAGAAAAATTCACAT
Source organism: Parotocinclus maculicauda (assembly GCA_034780255.1). Classification (NCBI taxonomy): domain Eukaryota; kingdom Metazoa; phylum Chordata; class Actinopteri; order Siluriformes; family Loricariidae; genus Parotocinclus; species Parotocinclus maculicauda. The sequence goes on from JAUZSU010149653.1 coordinate 887, forward strand.
AAGCTAAAGAACATGTTTATAGTCATGCGAAGTCAGTATTGTGAAATGTCAGTGAATCTTAGCTCTGGCTTGTGAGCCAACATATTTCTCGAGAAGGTGATAAAACATGTCTAAATAAACAGATGAATATCTCCTTACATATAAAAACCATTTACAAATGTACGCAAGTGAAATGTTATTCACCAGATTTTCAGTCAAAAAAAATAAATCAGTAAACACTTATTAAAACCTTATTCATTTGAGGTCTAGACTAGACATTATTAAGAAGAGCTAGTGGAAAGTGCAGCTCATTCATACCCTGGTGTGTATGCTAATACATTTGTGTGGTTTTTAAGATTTGTCAAAAACTACATACAAAACCACTAAAAGCAGATTTTAAAGTATGCTCATGTTTCAAGTATCAAAATATTTGGACATACAAATCATTCAGGCTCTGGTTCATATGCAAACCCATTTACAGCATTTAAAATGGAATTATGAGGATTTCAATCTATTTTAATTAAGTCTTACACTTTTATGCCTCCAAAAGCTCTGTGCAGTTTTGTTTCCAAATAAAGACAACCCATTCAGAAAAATTACTTCTAGCAGTATTACTGTTTGATCATAAGAAAAAAAATTGGATGTAGGCCGATCAGCAAGACTATACCCGTTTTATGATGGTCCAGCTGGTTTATACCAATAAGTTGATTTAGCTGGTATGGTCTTGCTGATAAAGCTTTAGTCAAAATGAGACCTAAAGCAAAGTTTAGAACTGTTATGCAATGTATAAAGTTTATGATGTTGCGAGAAGAATTGTGATTGACTCTAAATTCCTTCCAGTCAATTGTGATTCAGAATTTCCATGTTGATGCCAGAGAAGAACGGCCTAAATGGTTTGATCTGAGAGACTCGTTACAATACAAGTACACCAGAGCAAAGAAAGTGGGCTACAGCAGCAAAAAACACACTGTCAGTTAAAAACAGGCAAGTGAGGATACAACTCCATTTACATTTACAGTATTTAGCAGACGCCCTTATCCAAAGCGACTTACAAAAGCGCTTTAAGACATCAGTAACGTAATCTATTCATAATAATCAAGAATCTAAACAAAAATACACTTCTGAAACTGTAAGGTTGTGTGGGTTGTATTTTATTTATAATTTTTTTTAAGAGGGAGGCGAAGAGAAAGAGGGAGGCTGGCCGGGGGGTTGGGGGTTAGTTCAGGTAAGTGCAGACTAAATGGGATAGCCAGAGACTCAGCAGTTCGAACATTGAGGGGTAATTCATTCCACCACTTAGGAGCCAAACCAGAGCAGAGTCTAGATGAATTCTTTCCTTTTCCCCTGAGAGACGTGGGAACCAGTTGAGCAGTGCTAGAGGACCGGAGTGAGCGAGGTGCAGTGCGGGGTGTGATAAGTGCTGTAAGGTAGGAGGGTGCAGGCCCATTTTTAGCTTTGTAAGCAAGCATCAGAGTCTTAAATCTGATACGAGCAGCTACAGGGAGCCAGTGGAGAGAGCAGAGCAGTGGTGTAGTGTGTGTTAACTTGGGAACATTAAACACAAGTCTTGCAGCTGAATTTTGGATCAGCCGTAAGGATCGGATACAACTCACACCGCCTCACCAAAATTGGACAATAAAGGATAGCAAAAATGTTTTCTGGTCTGTTGAGGCTCAGCTTCTAGTGCTACATTCAGAAGGTAGGGCCAGAAACCCCATTAAAAGCAACATGGATAATTCCTGCTTCTAATCAACAGTTCAGGCTGCTGCTGCTTGTGGTGGTGGTATGATTGTGTGTGGGATATTTTCTTAATACACTTTTAATAGCAATTAAAAGCATTGTTTAAATGCCACAGACTACCTGCATATTGTCACTGACCATTTCTATCCCTTTATGAACACAGTATACTAAAATGTCCTAGTAACAGTCACCAGATAGAGCAATGTTGGAATGTAGTGGAACAGGAGTTTTGCATCATGGATGTGCAGCCGACACAAATGTGCGTGTGTGTGAAGCCATCATGATCAAAATCTCTGAGGAATGTTTCCATCACCTTGTTGAATCTATGCCATCAAGAATGAAGTTCTGAAGGCAAAAGGGGTCAAACCTAGTTAAACCTGATGTTTACCACAACAAATAATAGGCAAAAATAAATAAGTGTTGGAACCACTTCTGTTTCGCTCTTTCTAGAGCACATTATAACTTTATTGCAAAAATACAAGTTCCATTTCCTACCACAGCATTTACAAACAAGATCCAAACTAGAATTCTCTCCATTGTCAAGACTGAACAACTGTACATACAGTTTTATTTACACAGTTCACGCTTGTTTTTTTTTTTTTGCTTTAGCTATTTTAGCTTGTTTCCATAAAAAATAAGCGACTGAAAAAAATATCAACCTTCAGACTAAATTACTTTTCTTCAAGAAAACTAGACATCTCTAAAACTCTTAATTTGATTCACAATGCTTCAAAGCATGACTGAAACTTGCATTTACTGGTGTAAAGATAATACATTTAATACCACTTTAATAAGACCAGCATTCAGCTACTTATCAAAGTCTGCCTTGTCTCAGAAGACATACTCATAAAATAAAGATCTCTAAAAACTATATAAAAGCCAAGCGCCAGTTTTGTCTCGTTATAACTACACATGAAAATACTGCCGTATACTCAGCATTAGTACAGCATAGAAAACTTGTACAAGACTAGATTTAGGATACAGCTCTGTAGATTATGCAGTTACACTTATAAATATTGAAATATCCCATTATTAGGGGAAACCTTACAACAAAGTTTGGTTTCTAGCTTAACACTTGTGAAGTGCACTAGACCCAAAAAAAAAAAAACCTCACAAAACCAATTTTGGCTATATATGGCATTCGGTTATAGGAATACGAGGCCTTGCGACATTGCATATACATAAAGTGGCGGTTATAGCCGTTCTCAAGCAACAGATTTTTTAATGTAGTTAGGACTGGAAAGTGTGTTTACATGCACAGAACATCAGACTGTATTAAACTAACCGCTAGGTTTAGATGCATTATGGGATCTAATAATATTAAATCTCAGTATCTACTAGTCGGTGATCAGATTTCTTTCAGAGACATTGCTACCATTGTGGGCAAACACACTCGCTTACAACTACACCAGGACAGTTTAGAACTAGTTGTCCTATTTAATATCTTAGAAATGTGTGAGGGAACTGGCATACCTGGTGTAAACCATAAAAGACAGGAAGAACATGCAAAACTACACACAGATGGAGCCCAGCAATCAAACTGGTGATCTCTGGAGTTTTAAAGCCACAGCGCTAACCCCTGTGCCACCCCTAAACAGTCTTCCTTCACTGTCAAATCTGTCCTTTTTAAGTTTTCAAATAACAAAATCCATATTTATCTGAACACAACGTGCATTTTTCTTGTGGATGAAGGGACTTTGGGTGACTATGGTTGGATATTTCCACTCTTTCAGGTTTTACGAAATAACAAACAAACAGAAAAATCTAAGAAATGAGTAGAACAAAAATATGCTGCATTTCTCTAACATTGTTCATTTACTGCATGTATTTAAACATAAAAAATTTTCCAAGACACAAGAAGATGCTATCTGGTAATAAATGCAATGCATTTATAATTCATTTATGTATTTATTTAAGATTATCTTGTTAATGTTGTGTCTCTGTTATCATTTGTTTTGACCAAACATTTGTAATATCTGCATCACATATCGGCCATTGGTCACTCTGCTCTCTTAATATCGGCATCGGTCATTAGAAGAACAATACTAATAGACCGCTAATCCTGACCTAACACAGATCAACACACCATGTATGACACGGTGTATGTTACAGTATACACTCTTGGACAAAAAAATATGGGGCAAACCAAAACTAATGTTTTTTTTTTTAAAACTGCATGGCTTTAAACAGTTGACTACCTGTAAAACTGTAAAATTATTTTATTGTTAGGATCATTAAAGGCTTAATAATTTGCAGTTTTGCACTTAATAATTTACTTTCCCCAGCAGTGTACAGGCCTAACTCTGAAGACTGTGCATGTAAACCTACTTAACGATTCAACCTGACAAGATGGATTCCAACACACGTGATGCTGTAAAACAAAATTGAAAAACAACCACAAATAAATCAATACAAACATATTGTTTATGATTAATCTCTTATTGTAAATGACCACAGATCCTGTCATTACTAGTAAAAAAAATATGTAGAAATGTAAACTTACGAATTTCACTTAGCACTGTGCGTATTCTTTCTCTCCCCCTCCTGGCCGTTCAGTGTTTCTCACGCCCAGCGTTGGAAAAATCTTCACAAATGCAACACTTTTGGATTAAAACCAAACTGTCTATGCAACACCGAATTACACTTAGAGGAGAGAGAAAAAGCTCTGAATCCTGGTCTAATATCATACTGAATTAGGGATGCACCAGCTATACACAAAATGTTGAAAACAGTCGAGGTACTTTTTTGAATGTGTATGATGTAACAGAACCATTAAGATTCGCCTATTTTCTAATAGTACAACAGGTAGACTGGATTTACCTTTTTATATAATGTATATTGTATACTGCATAATGTACAATACAACTCCATTATTACACACACTGCCTTATACAGTGTGAATTTCCTGGGGGTCTGGAAAGGATTCGTTTAATTTACATTATTCCTTATAAAAAAATGTTATGTAATGTTTGTTTTCCATTAATCAAGACTGGTGTATCCGTGCACTTAACCATTAGATGCTTTAAATGTAAGCCTTATACATTATATGGACAATAGTATTAGGTAACATCCTTTAATCACAGAATTTAGGTGTTTCATTCAGTCCCATTGCTGCAGGTGTATAAAAGGAAGCACCTAGCTATGCTTTCTGCTTTTACTAACATTTGTGAAAGAATCTTTTTACAGAGCTCACTGAATTTGAGAGTGGTATTGCACTTTTTGAATCTTTTCACCTGTGAGTGATATTACTAAAAAGAAAGTGGGGTTACCTAGGTCTCCCTTAGTTCCAGTAAATGTATGCTTTAGCATACCAATTTTATAATTCCAACCTGTGAGAACCCTTTTCTGCTCCAGTATGCACAAAGCAAGGTCAATAAATTCATAGTTGGGTGATTTTGGTGTGCCAGAACTTATCTGGCCCACACAGAGCCCTGGTCTCAACCTCTTCTAACACCCTTGGGATGAAAAAGAATAGAGATTGCTAATCAGGCTCTTTTGTCCAAAATCAGTGATTGACCTCACAAATGCTCTTCTGGATGAATGGACAAAAATTCCCACTGCCACAGCCCAGAAATTTGTAGTAAGCCTTCCTAGAATAATGGAAACTGTATGGCTGCAAAGAGGGAACCAGCTCCTTATTATTGCCTACGATTTTAGAATGGGCCATCATAAAGCTCCAGTAGGTGTAACGTGTAGGTGTTCCAATACAATGTCCATATAGTGTATAAAAATTGTTAATAAATAGCAAATTGCAGCAGCTGGGCCAGGACTCAATTCCAAATCTATTTAGCTGTGCTAACCACTGCACCGTAGTGCCCCCTTATCTTCTGAAATGTTGAATTTAAACAAACTGGACCATGCTTCATAAGAATACATACGGTATAACGACCTACTGCTATGAACAAACAGGTCTGAAATGTATTATTACTAATACAGCTCTCTTATGTTATTTCATATTTGCCCTTTTTAGACAGTATCAAGTAAAAAATGACAAGCCCTAACCAAGTGTAGACAAGTGTCGTGTGCATTAAAGCATTTAATGAGTCTAAACTGCTGTACCACGTGTGATGAGTTAACACTGATTAATTAGGGTTTGATATTATTTATAAAGTCTTATTAGTTAAAACTAAATAATTCCTTATAAGCCCCAGGAGACTGAAGAATTTACACTGAAACAGATAATCCAGTTATTACATTTCACTTGTTAGAACACTGGAACAGTAATATCCGTCCAGCCACTATAGGAAATCTCAGACCACTTGTTGTGCAACACTGTACACCACTGTCCTTATTCACATGTCTAAATGTACACTGCTCACAAAAAATAGGGGATATTTCAAAAGTAATACAATGTGAAAAACAAAAGAAGCATTTGATCTTTTGTATTGACAACAACATCAGAAAAGTAAATGACAAGTCAAAGAAAGTTGTTCTATAATGACAATGAGAAATCAGAAACAGATTACTGACTGCTGTCAGACACCGAGATGAGGTCCTGCTCCCTATAGTGGTACCCCAATGCTGGAGCAGGTAGAAACAACTTTCTTTTTATGGACACAGATGCAAGGCCCCGCAGTGTACATCTCATAAACAGGACGCTTCAGGAGGCAGGACTCAAACGTATGGACTGGCCTTAACGTTCTCTGATCCTGTCCATGCCCCATCACTGTCGGTGTGTTCTGGCAGTTTCAAGGGACCAAACACCCTATTGAACAGTGGCACTTTTGTCCAGTTTGACATGCTTCTATTCACTCCAGTGAATATATCACTTACTACTCAATCACGATAATTGAGTTTGCATCTAATTTGAGTAATCAAACCATTTTCTTTGACTTGTCATTTGATTCTAGTTTAATGAAATTAAATCAAGTTCTTCTTTTTTATCCCCCGATTTTGTGAGCAGTGTATCTTAAGTTGAATACTCTGTACTTCTTAACAGTCTGCAAGACATTAATCAGCAAATAATCCAGACTTGTGAATTAGTACTGCTTCAAAAATAGAAAGCTCATTCTCAATCTTTAGCTAGAATTTTCTGACTGTGTGCTTATTTTCCTCATAAAAATATGCTCTTACCATAGTTAAAACACTGTAGCACTGTTGCTAAGTTGGGTGCTAAATACCAGTTCACCCAATGGCAGGCCATTCAGTGATATAGAACGAATGAAGTTCTATATCTTGCCATGAGTTGAAATGCAGATCCAGAGTCTAAAACAGTCTTCAGCCAAAATGAGACGGAGCAGACAGATATGAAAGCATATGTAAGAGTGGTTGGCTAGAGAAGCTGAGCACAGATGAACTGTGAGAAATAGGGGATGAACTTCTCTTGAGAAATTTAGCTGATCTGCCTGTAACGCTTCATGTAGGTATTGCAGCTCTGACAGAAGGCGCCTTTGTGTTCCACTGGGTTCTTCTGACACCGTGAACAGAGCAGGACGGAGGTACCGCGGTAGGTTCTGGCTGCCTGACCCTCTGAGGGAGCCGTCCTGTACACAGCAGTCCTCCAGTCTCCCTCTGGTGGCATGTCCAGACGCATCGGTTGAGCAGCAGGAACGGACATCGGCGGTCTGGGTAAGCTGGCATGCCGAGGCTGATGGTGAGGAATATCCATAGGTCTGCTGGCAGGAGCCAAGCAGCCTGTACGATCCAGGGTGGCATAGCGAGTATCTGTGTAGTTCCAGTGCTCAGGATAAGCCACCGCTCCTGCTCTGGTCTTAGCCACGGAGGGCACAGTGGGAGCAGACCTCCTGGGCGTGCGAGGAAGCGTGCCATAGCTCATTGCCACACTGTGGGAGCTGCCATGGGTGACAGCTTCACCCCGGTCAAGCACAGCCAGAAACTTGTCGGATTTTTGTGGATTTCCTGCAGAAGTCAAGTAAGAGTCAGGTTTATGTGAGAGACACATTTATTTTATTGTACCCAATACATTTAATAAGTGGAACTTTTAGTACATATAAAATAATGTTCCGCTTTGCGCTTGTGCAAGATCTGCTGTTTTGCAGATTTGGGTTCCTTTATCTTTCTTACAGATACACAATCTAAACCAAGATAACCAATTTTATATACTTTTTCACCACTTGGTGGTGTTGTAGACCACCATTTCACCGCCATAAGTTGCTTCGAACATGGAATAAAAGATGAAATAATAAAGAAATGTGATAGAAGCAGTCTAATACGTAGCTCTGAGCTGGGCCGAGCACTACATATAGGTATGATTGAATGAGGGAAAGGATGGTCAGGGGATCATCCCCTAGGTGCCCTATGATCTCCTGTTGTGATATGGACATTGACCTGGACACGTGGAGAAAATGATTTGAAATAGCAGTTAAAACATGAAGAATAAAAACATTATATGTGTACTGTTTAATGTCCGAACAATTAGCATCCATTGGCTTTTATGTGTTTTATAAAAATACAAAGATATGAATTACTTAATAAATTTTGAGATTAACTTAATTTTTTTTGGCATTGTAGCAATGCCATTTATTTAGTACACAGAACATCTATTGTATGTTCCATGTACTAAATAAATGGCAAACCGTGTCCACAAATGACGTTACGTATAAGGAAGTTAATCAATTCTGTTCCACATATGAGCTGCTATTGCATCTATCACACCTTTATGCACATTAGTCTGGGATGACGTTTTTTGCTGTTGGTGACGATGGTGTGCATGTGAGACGTTTCAGGGACAGATTCATGTACATTACAGACAGATGCAGGTCACTTACATTTGTGAAAAAAAAATCTGATTTGAGCAATGTGGCTTGTAATGTGAATGTAGCCTAAATACGGTAAGGCATGAGTTCTCAACCTTTTGCAAGCTAGGTCTTCTTAAGCTGGTTCAATGCAGCTGTGGCCCCACCTCATACCGGCGCCACCCAATTCAAACCGAATTCTCAAAGTTCAGACATTTATATAGTAGCACTGATATTGCATTACGGGTTAAAATCCCTCTTAATCCCTTTTAATTGGTAGATATGAAATTAAACTATGATTGATTTCTTTGATATAATAGTCCAACCGCTTGCATTTCAACACGGGGGGATCTGCAGCATCTCCTTTGTACTAAAAGCCAGTAAGTCTAATGTTTTTGTGATTGCTGCCTGAGAATGCATGCATAACACACAATTCCAGAGAATTTATTGCAGACTTTAAGCAACGCATAGTTATAGAGAACAGGTTTTAAAACTATATCTGTACAACCTTTTAAACGGGTTATTAAAACTATCAAAGCTCTAAAATCAAGAGTGCAAACATCTTTGCAATGGAAGACGCTCGCCTTGGGCGGAGTAACAATGACAGACATTAACACTGATGAGAAGTGACAGCTGCCGCTCACACACTCTAAGCAGGACGTGTGTGCCTGCAGCATGGACTGTGTGTTGTAATAGAACAAGGCAGAGTGTGGTTACCTGGGAGTCCTCGAGAGGGCCGCACTGTCTGCTGGTATGAAGATGGAGGTGGCTGGGTGGCATGGAGGTATTTTTGCTGAGGCTGGTGAGGAAACACTGAAGGATTGTGGATAAAGGGTGCAGCATGCAGGGAAGTGCTTGAGTGGTGTGTGTTCAATCGAGGGTCCACATGCTTAACGATCCTCGTGATGGGAGGGTCCTTTAAATGGGAGCAAAATGTAGGGAGGCACCACAAGAGTTCAATGTGAGGTATTGAAAAAAATTATAACATGTAAGAAGAGTTACTGGAGGAATTTGGCCAAAATTAAATGTACACAAAAGTTCGATCAATCAGCTCAAGTATGCGTCTCTAGCTCTGAAATATTGCATGGGGACTAATGTAAAGAGACCCATTGCAAAGGGCACAGTCTGGGAAACAAAAGTATTCGAACCTTGTAGTACTTTGCATGCTGAATTTGAATCTGTGTTTATCATTTTTCTATCAGGCATAGTTTCTAAGTGACAGAGCAAAAACATTTTTACAAAAAGTGTATATCCCATATTCACAAAAACGTGTTCAATTACTAAAATATGTATTTACTATATTACTATTAAATGTACAAGTTTATCCATCCTATCATCGCTATCATGAAATAACCCTAGGTAATTCCTGACTGTGAAGTACTGGCCTCATAGCAGGTGGTAAATTATGATATTTAAGACTATGTTCGGATTTTGTTTTTATATCATTTATATCTGTCAGGCAGATGTAACAATCCATGGCATAATCTTTGGTTATTTTCAATCTGACAGGAATTGCAAAAGGTAGCCTAGTGATTAAGGTACTAGACTCTGGACGAGAAGTTTTAGAGTTCAAATCCCGTCTCTGCCAAGCTGCCACTGTTGGGTTTTTGAGCAATGCCCTTAATAAACACAATTACTTGAATTGTGAGATTCTAATGTACCAACTGTAAGATGCTCTGGATAAGGGTGACTGGTAAATAACATAAATGTAATATAAATTAATATTTTACCCATGCGATGAAAAGCCTAACATATGACATAACAAATATAGGAGCCCAAGATTTATCCCGTTTAGCTTTATAAACAAAGCAATTCTCATAGCTTTAACGAGGGGTGTGAAAATCAACAGAATGAATAAGGCACTGCACCAGAGACGCCCGCAATTAGTATCACTTTAAGTCATGTTATATACAGATTAATTCCAGTAAGTATGTTGTTTTAATTTTATTGAAATTTCAGCACATCTCAGAGCAGACAAAGCCTTGTAAACCTGCTGTGATGTTGGACACCACATTGGAAAGCATTGCTGTAGAGCACAAACAAAGACTACCTAAGTGGTTAAATTCTGAATATTTGGATTCAGCATGCAAATATACATAAGAAACATCTTGGTTACCCAGTGTAATCAAAGCCTAACAAGAAAACTTAGGACAAAAAGCATCTTGGCTGAATTTTACTGAAACATTTGTTTACATTTTTTGACCAACCTATCTGGCACTACTTGTATATAAAATCATAAGAAAAATTAAATATTTAGGAATGCACCAAAATTAAAGCTGCTTTCTAAGGAAGCCTCGGACCAACTAAGTTGCCTGTATCTGTAATTAGTGGACACCCCTGCTCAAGGTCACATGATGCGAGTTCATCACTTGATCTGGATTAGACACAGTGTTATGTTACATCTTGCTGGCAAAAGCAAGAAGTAATCCGGATACAAACCAGACTAAGGTTTATGAAGTTGCACTGGTCACTAACACCAATAAGCAAGCAGGTTACTGCACCCATTTGTGAAAGTCCAGGTTGTTGGGTGTCACTGGATAATCTCTTATTTTACCAGTTGCAAGTTGCCAAGTGCTCCTTGGAGTGTAGACTGCATGTAAGCCAGATCTGCTTGCATCATAGGATGCTTGCCAGGGGTGCCCCCACATTACAGTATGCACATTAGGGCTGTCAATGTTAACACGTTCATATTATGCGTTCTTCTAACGTATTACTAATATGCAGCTTGCACATGCTGTGTCTAATAAAAGTTACATTAATTAAATTATATAAACTCGAAAGAAATATAATTTCTTACAGGGTTAAATAGGAAAAAGGAAAAAAGCATTTGATCAATTTTAACGTGATAAAGATTATGCGATTATCAATTATGTTTAACCAACAGATCACAAAGAGGAGTATATTATCACATATGACATTACACGTATGATTTTGTCGCAGTGATTTTGGCGAGAGTCATAGATCATTACAGCCGTGATGTTGTTCATGATAACACATGACTTTGTGTGTTCTGTTGCTCTTGCACAACAGCTATTTTTACAATAAAATAATCAAAACGACACGAAAAAAGCCCGCATTTTATACTGAATATGTTATAATACTGAAAAACTAAATAAGTTGTTGCTATGCAATTCTAACAGTTCCCTCCAGGCTTTAACGCAGTATGATTTATATGCATAGTATGGTTTATATAACACTACCAAGCAATTTGAAATGCTGCATGCAAATAACCAAAGATGACAGGAAAGGACGAAAAGTTTTCTAACCTTAGCTTCTGATTTAGTTATTAATTATGGTTATTGCACTGTTTAAACTTAGGTTATATTTTTATGAGCATAAACCGGCAGCGGAGTGATACGATAACGCTTCAACCAATCAGATCGTTAAGTCGGCGCCAACTGTTATACAAATACTTTTACTGTCTTACAGCCCTAATATACTGTTCACAAAAATTATTATTATATCCAATAATTAAATATTCCTAATTTTTCTCAGCAGTGTAGAAACTATTTTTGTTGAAAATGCATTCCTAGATATTTTGTGATCATTTAGCGCATCCTTCTAAAATTCATGCCAAACGACGATGCGATTACATTCACATAACGCAACACTAACACAACAAATGAAACACTGTGAGAAGAAATGTGAAATCAAGACACAGATCTTATTTCCACATGAGGTATCATGATTGTGATAGATATCATTTTGCTTTGGTGTGTGTGTATGAAACTCACAAAGCTTCGAGGAGGAACCATATTCTCGGCTTGCCCTCTGATGACAGACCCACTCATACTGCGGGCAATACGACGCAGATTCTCAGCACTGTACAATTCATCCTCACCTGCTGCCACATCACACGCAGGAGGCTGAAGAGAACACACACACACACACACACACACACACACACACGTTTGTCTAACTCTCATCCTGGGGACTTTTTTATGGGAATAATGATTACTGTAACAAATTAATGCTACACATAATGCTACACCTGATCCTAACCATAACCTCAGTACCATAAGGGAGATATTCTGACTCTTCTCGTTTTAAAAAGAAAGTTTCTAAAAAAAAAAAAAAAAAAATTCTGAAAAATAATAATGAAAAAATAATTATGAAGAATTATTATATTTAAAAAAAAAAAAGAAAAATAAAATACATTTTTTTAAAAAAGGTCCTCGTGGGGACATTTGGTCGCCATAATATAATATATGCACAATCAAAACGTGCGTCACACACACAAATCCATACAGATCACTTACTTTGTAAGGAGGAGCACTGATGTATTCTGGTGTTCTGTAGGCATTCCTTTCGATCTCAGCAGTTGGTGTTTTGGAGCGCCCGAGTGAGCCTGTGTGTGCAGATGCGAGTCTGCGAGCTGCAGCAGGTCCTGCAAACACACAAACCAGGTCAAACTAGACCCTATTTCACCTGATCCACACTCACACATCGAACCTTATTATTAAAAAAACATTCCACATAATCAGTAAGGTGCACATGCAATACAACTGATTATATTTAGTGGATGTATTTAGTGGACATGTTGCAGGTCATTCACTAAGCATAATAACACACAAGAAAGTGAGTACTGTAACTATACAGAGTTTATGAAACCCTGCTATAAGGGGTACATGAAAGAGCATTAATTCATGCAGTATTTGACGAATAAGTAATCATTAATTCATACACGTAATAAATCACGTATCATCATGCATATGCATAATGTAAGCATGCGGGAATGTACAAGAAATGTATTAATTCATGTAGTAATTAGGGGAGAACATGAATATTAATCGATACTAAAGCATTATTTCGTCCTGAGTTCAAGATGTTTGTGGCCCTAAAAGAAAAGTTACACCAGAGCTGAGATCCCCCAAAGAACACTTTCTCTCATTCAGTGAAAGCACCCAAGCAACTGGCAATAAATGCAGTCTCTCAGATTCTTTCCCATCTTTTTTCTTATGGTGCTTACTTAGAACGTCTCTCTTGCCACAGTAACTACTGTACATGGTGCAAAATGTGCATCAGATTAATAGAGATGTCCTAATGCCAAATGAAATTAGACATACAGTTTGCATACTGGCTGAATTAAATTCTGGATAAATCACATTGCTCTTGCTACATTATTCTATTTGTATTTGACCCCCTCTTCTTGCAGTTTTCACACTTTAATAAAAATACTCTGAACTGCAGCTCAAGTTAACACAATAGTATAAACACAAATATACACAGTGCATTATACATGTAGATGGCAATTTAGTAACACAACGGGGTCACAGTGCCCACTCGGCAACTCTGGAAGCAGATGTAGGAACAACCCTAGACAGGGTGCCAATCCATCTTAGGGCACATACACACACACACAAACACACACAAACACACACAAACACACACACACACACACACACACACACACACACACACACACA